>JAHXRV010004775.1:0-79327 GCA_019904355.1 Psilocybe tampanensis
GTATATAAAGTCAATAGAACAAATTTAAACCTTAATAAGAATTATGACGAATATAATCGACTAACAATCGTATATACTTCGGCAGACTTATGGAGATTATAAGAATTCTGAGGTTTATAAGGGGTTTATAATCCTTTGTAATTATTTTGATGCCGGTCGGCGCCCCGGCAAAACAATAATGACAGTAATTATCTTTTCTTTTCTATTCCCTTGGTACTTATCTACCGGACCTGCACCAGCTACCCTGTTAATTGAATATTGAAATGCGCTACCAAAGAATCGAACCGAAAGCCTCCTACATACATAACTACATCGAGACATTTACCGCTACACTATGATACCGTACTGAGCCACCTTCCCCAATAGGCACATATCGCCCCAAAAGGGGAATGTCCGCCGAGAACGACCAGTCGCCTTTTCCATAATTATGATACTCAATTATAAACTGTCGGAATTATTTTAAAGGTCCTGAAATCTTATAAACATCTTATAAACCTATAGAATAATAATGAGTAACATATCAATTAGTTCGACATCCTGGCATACACAGTTTATAACTCTATATAATACTTTTTGGGGTTTATAATGCGACGCGGCCAAGATTATAAGGAGTTTATAAGCCTCTGGACATATCCTAATCTTCGCCGGCCCGGATTATAAGGAATTATAATTATTTTGAGTATATTATATTTAATTATTTAGGCTTAATTTCTCGTAGGATAGTTATTACTAATTATGAGATCTGACCACATTTGGTGATGCCCGCCTGACTTCCCCACTCTCCGTCTTGGCTTCGTATCCGGATCTACACGACAGCAACGAAGGCCGTCATTGCGACTCCTCTCTCAGAGAAGGGTCTACTACACAGCCACTACCGCATATCCTCCACGGCACGAATGGGCGATTTTGGAATTGTAACAATGTGAGCGTGCTTTTGGTCTTCGTTGAGCTATTTTACTGAGAGGATACGCGACTATTAGCGCCGGTCCTCTTGTCAGTCTCCTCCATCGCTGACACTAGATATCTAAACTTATTGTGACTTCCTCAAAATTCCGTCTCCTTTTCTCACCCTTGCAGCTCGTTAGTCTTCTGTTTAATTCGGCAGGAATTGGAATCCTGACATTTCAAGTTTGTGAGTGGCCAACCCCACGTTTACGTTCACATATACATATACCGATGAACCTTTCAGTCCTGTATTACGTCGCTTTCCCAAACGATTCAATACGCCTCAAAACGGTTGTTTGGAGCGTCTACATTCTCGAGCTGCTTGAAACCCTCCTGGTTACATATACACTGTTTCAACAGTTTGTATATGGTTTCCTCGACATCTTTTCGCTGAACGAAATCGCTTGGAGTTGGTTTTCGTTTCCTATCTTGGGAGGCATAGGTGCGGCGATCCCTCCGTTATTCTTCTCGGAAGGTTTGAGTGACCCAGGCTACCATCAGTGACGTTCATTGTTCAAATTTTCTATGTCCATCGCATCGTGGTTCTGGGCAAATTCATAGGAAAGAGAACAGTACATGTGACGGTCTTTTTCGTTGCCACAGTACGTCTCTTGGTTTTGACCTTGATGGCAAAATAACTGAAAGCCGTAGCTCTCCCTTCTTCAATTAGGAGCTGGGATTACCCTTGGAGTCCAACTGTTTCAAGCCGTCTACTATACCCAAATTGATCTACCGAGGCTTAAGAAATCTGCCGGGGTATGTCTTTTCAAGTAGCGTCAGTGTATGTGTTTCTTACTCAATTTCATTATACATAGATACTGTACGGGACTGGTACTCTGAGTGACATTGTCATCGCTGTGTGCATGACAATTATCGTGCGTCCGATCTTTCCTCAGACTGGGTAACTAGACGATTAATCAATTTATAGCTTCTACGATCAAGCAAGAGAGCTATGCCACAAACGCGTAAGATTGTTCGCAGTCCGCCTGACCATCGAGGCTGGGTCCCTTACAGGTAGGTACACAACAACCTCAAAGTCCCTCACTGCGCTCACATCCGAGTCACTATTCTAGCGGCAATGGGTATCATTACGATTATATTCATAATGGTTCCAGCCTCAATAACATACTATCAGACCACTGCCGTTATGCTTTCAAAACTGTACTCGAACACCATGATGGTGGTCCTTAACAATCGAATGGAGTTATCAACCCAAGAGATAGGCGCCCAGCGTAATCGACTGTCGACGCTACAATTTTCGAGCATCAGAGGGGGGCAGGGGTCGTTCCGTATGTCACCTAGATCCGAGAGATTGCGCTCTTTAAGTGAGTCGTATATTAGTAGTTGACCTTCACTGTAATAAATACATCGGTATGTAATTTTGATTCTGTACCACGGATTTCACACTCTGAACCCACTTGATTGATCGACGTGATGCAGCACGATACGATCATGATACCCACACCCACATCGACACCAACACACTGGATCTGGTAAACATACAGGGAGTCCCAAATTAGTAGTGGCAGATTGGTATGCCTGGCAGTGATGCGGAGGCGGGAGATCAGCAAGGTTGCATGAATCAACATCATGTCTGATTGTATGTTGATACAGCTACAACCTGACATCGAGGACTTCAGAGGAGAAAATGTTCTCATAGCTGCATTGGTATATAATGTGACTTTACGCGCAGGCAGCTATCCTATCGACCCACTTACCAGCCATGTACGCCACGCCCCCAAAGTAGGTTTGCGGCTTCGAGTACTATTCATCAACTTGAGCTACACCTGACTTTTCTTCAATGTAGCGAGAGTGCTAAAGCCTGGGTACTTGCGAATCAGCCGTTCCTCTTTATTTCCTTTGACCAACCGCGTCGATTAGCTCCTGACACTATTGTTCAATACTGGAGGCCTGGGGTGTGAGTTCTCTCAATTGATCTCACATAAAATATGGAAACCCACGAATGACAGACCTCTATCATATATCCTTCTTGAAGAAGGATCACATTTCCATCAGGTCCACCATCTACCTTGTCTATGGCCTCGAAACGACGCAGACAGCCATGCTGTGCTGGTCGGCATTTCGGTCGTTTGTATACGGCTTTCTTGATGCGAACTCCTTCGATGTCGTTGGAAGCCTGTGGCTTTCTGTACCCGTCATTGGAGCACTCGGTAAGCGATTCGGATTAGCTATAGCTCCCATCGGTGGCTGATTGGGTGACTTGGAAGTGGCATTCATCGTCCAGTTGTTCTACGCATATCGTATCATTCGACTGAGTCGATTTATGACTGATTATAGAGTCCTTGCAGTTTCCTTTATTGTTGTGATGGTATGTGTATGTACACTGAGCTCTACGTGCTTCGATTGACCCTGTCCGTCGCTTGTCTATTACCAGTTGTCCCTCGCACAATTGGGAGCAGGGATAACTCTTGGACTTGAGCTTAGAAAGGTGGCACATTTTAGCCTGGTTCACACTCCGGGCATCAGGATACCCACTGGGGTAAATATTTCAAGGGAAACGAATTGTTACAGCTGGCTGACTTTATCCCTAAGTTGTGGTACATCGGGGAGAGCCTTAGCGATGTCGTGATAGCTGTATCCATGACATATATTGTACGTCTTCTGACTGCTCTCCCCATAACAAGTGACTGAAAGCGAGCTTAAAGCTTCTCCAAGTGGAGGATATTGCTTTGCAGGGAACGCGTCGATTAACACGCAAAATTATCCGGCTGACTGTCGAGTCGGGTACATTGACAGGTATATCTCCTACGTCAGGTGCTATTTTCTGTCCACTTACTGACCGATATTCATTTCAGCGACAATGGCTATTATCACGGTTATCCTTGCCGTGATCAAGGGGAATAACACTTCTTATTATCAAACAAGCGCCGGGATTGTGTCTAAACTCTACTCTAACACATTTTTGGCTTCGATGAATAGCAGATTGTTATTGGGAGCTCAGGACCTTGATCTCAACCTGGATAGACGACAGGCTTCCCCAGATTCCCCTGTGTCATTTGGGTTTATCAATCCAGATGCGAGTATAGATGTTGCTTAACCATACTCAATATTCACAATATTCACATGTGGTAATTAATTGAGATGCCAACTTTTTGTCTGTTCATAGACTTCACGAGCGTAATCAATGGGCCATCCGATACCCATGCATCATGCTATGGACCATCTGCATCAGTAGTATATCACGCCGCGGCGTTCACTCTCATCGCTTCAGCACTCGACCGTTCCCTCTGCAGTCAGCGGCGTTATTGCCCACGCCCGGCGTTCTCGGGTAGATGACAGCTCGCAGAGGATCGTTCATCACGCTTCCCGAACGTACCTACCTCTCCGGGAAAGGACAATATACTAGTAAATCTGGTTTGCGAGCATAAGCTTTTGTAAGAATTTTTGACTGCGATCAACCTCAAATTCCCATTTGAATACCAGTGAGTGAAGTCCTCCTCCACCTAAGTCGCATTCACAAACATGCTGACATGATCACTTGTCAAGAAACCCGGGCGCTTAGAGCTGCGGCGTCAGTGGTCTTGTCGGCTGAGTCACTGCTTCACATTTATGGTCTCATTTTCTTATCGTTCTTTGCAACAGTGACAGCTTGCGGTTCCACTGACTCCGTGACCATCAGTATCACATCGACAGTCGTCCAATTGGAGCTGATTGAAATTTAACTTTAACCTCAAGTCCTTGACTGCGTGGCATTTTAAAAGATTCTCTACATCTCAAAGGGTAGTCCGGGGCGTCAACTTTTATCGGACCTAAACTGGCAGTGGCTCAAAGCTCGGATTGTCCATATCTTCAACTTGATGTGCTAGATTAAAAACCGTCGCCATTTGCATATTTCAGCGAGACCCAACCGCCCTCATCGGTTTCATGGAACGACGTGTAGACGTTTCGACCAAATAACGCGTTTGATAACGAGATATGAGGCCTTGAGGGAGCTTCGCATCAGAAACGCATGCCGGCATCTCTACCTCCCGCCTCAGTCACGGTGCCAGTGAAGCTGCATCACACACGTGAACCTCAACAATAATAGAACCCAAACTTAGTTTGACGACGCTCCAATCAACATATTCGAAGTGTACTTCATGTCCGCACCATTCGGTTGTCCAGTGCAGATGAGTCTAGAAGCGATCTGCACTGGTTACATTTATATTATGCGCTCAGGGACGACTGGGCGTATCTCAGGTTCAACCCACTTCAACCACTCGAGGATCCTGCCACCAGCCTGTTGCTCTATGGCCAATGTCTGATGTTGCCATTATGTGAGTTTCTTTTCCCCCTCCTCTGTTTGCTTGACGCTTTGTCGTTGATGATTCGCTAATTCCACTTCGGCGTGATAGTGCAGGCCCTGTTGTCAGTCATCTCGTTCACAAAATACACATCACTCCTATCTGACCGCACAACGACGACCTCTCCTTTTTCAAAAACCTGTAGTTCATAATCTTACTCGTCACTTCACTTTCCATCGGTGTCCTTACTGGTCAAGTCTGTGAGTACTAGTCATCAAACTTTGGAATCACCATAATGTCCAGCGTCATTGACATGCTTTCCACGGACCTCAAGTCCTTTATTACCTCGCCTTTCCCAATGACAATCTCCATCTCAAACTCATCGTTTGGAGCGTCTACATCCTGGAGTTTATCCAAACAGTCATGATCACGTATACCCTGTTTCAGCAATTCGTCTATGGATTCCAGGATATCACCTCCATCGATCGTGTTGGTTGGAACTGGCTTACTGTCCCTATCCTCGGGGGTGTAGGTGTGTGTGTTTTCCCTCTAGTCTATTCATGTTCAACCATAAACGACCTGGTATTTTATTCACAGTGGCTTTCATCGTACAAAACTTTTACGTGCATCGGATTGTGGTGATGGGCAGATTCTTGAGGACGAAAAGGGTGTCCGTGATAGCGGTTGTCATTGTTTTCGTGCGTTCCAACATTCATTCCTTTTTTCTATCAGACATAACAATCAATGTATGGCGTAGATCTCCGTCGTTCAATTGGTAACTGGGATCATCGTTGCGGTTCAATTGAAGCAGGCCGTTTTCTACAGCCACCTTGTCCTGACCAGGATCGAGGTATCTGCTGGGGTACTTTATGGTGCGGGCACGACATCAGATTTCCTTCTGATTTGTAGATGACTGACACTGCACATATTAGCTTTTGAGATCGAGCACTCGTACACATGCAAGAACGCGGAAGATCGTTCGGCGACTAGTCCGCCTGACGATTGAGGCTGGTTCTCTTACAGGTTAGCCCCAGTTATTTCTTGCTAGACAGACCTCCTTTGAACTAACGTGGACTCTTTAACAGCTTTTATGAGCGTTACCACGATCGTACTGGTGATTGCCCCAGCATATGGCGAGACCTACTACCAGCCCGCTGCCGCCGCACTTTCGAAACTATACTCTATCGCGATGATGGCGGTCCTACTCAACCGAATGGAATTGTCGAACCGGGATGCAACGAGTACAACATCCACGGGAAATCGTTCATCGACGCTCCGGTTCTCGGATAGGCGAGGCGAGGCGAGTACATTGACGTGGAGTGTTGAAGATCAGGATTTGCAGGATATTGGGAGTCAGACGAACGCATGATTGTATGACGTCGAACATGTAACTGGATATTACGAACTTGAAATAAGCGCCTGCTATAGAGAGGATGTTGTATCCTGCCAGTGGACATCGTCACAATCATGGAAATATGACATCGTAACAAGCGCCCGGATGTAGTACCCGAGGCCTACTCCTGTTTTTGCTTATATGAAACAGTTGAGACTGGCTGAGGCTAGATTGGCGAGAGGCTCTTTTGCCAGTGCCACCCAAGTGCGACCATCATGCTGCGGCTTATTCAGAGGAAGCTCCCTACAGGCTCACTGCACAGCCTGAGTCGTTGCCTTTGGCCACTCAGTGGACGCAAAAGAGATTCTAATCAACTGGCTTTCGCTATAATCAACTTACAATCAATTAATCAGACCTCATTGAAATCTTTCAATCACGTCCTCGTTTAAAATCATCTCAGCCTGAGTCACTCGAGCTGTGTATAATATGATAGCCATAACTCAAGTTTGCCTGCTTCGAGGTATTCAGCCGGAGTACGTATCTACTATCAACCCCCGCAGTGTTCGGTCATTATTTTTGACGGTGGGCCAGTCGTTTGGGAGTTAGACATCAAGAAGCGGCTGTTGGTTGGTGAATATCATATAAGCCTCAATGGCAGAACCTATTGTTTGTTGCACCAACCCACCCTTTCGCCGATCTCCCATTTCCACAGACTAACGGTGTCCGTTTCTCTATGGGCGATGAGCAGCTCTGAAGCTGTCAACATGTGAGTATCATCGTCATGCGTACTGAGGCTAAACGTTGATTAAATATTGATTCATGACTTCGACGATTTCATGGCCTTAGCGCTGGTCCTTTGGTTAGTTGCCATTCGTTCACCGCTTAACGTTCCTGCCGCCGTCTCTTTGCCGCAGTACTTCTACAGGGCTGACGTACTGACCGCCGATAACTTCTATTATTTCACATTTTTTGTAGTTTA
The DNA here is from genome assembly GCA_019904355.1 of Psilocybe tampanensis. Taxonomy (NCBI): domain Eukaryota; kingdom Fungi; phylum Basidiomycota; class Agaricomycetes; order Agaricales; family Agrocybaceae; genus Psilocybe; species Psilocybe tampanensis. The sequence continues at coordinate 7,502 of JAHXRV010004775.1, forward strand.
TATCCTTGCTCCTCACTTCAGTCGCCCTAGGTGTTCTCACCGTCCAGGTTTGTGAGTACCAAAGTTCTGGCACACCATTGATAGCTGATTAGAGCTCCTTGCTGACAACCCAAGTTCTTTACTACATCGCCTTCCCCACTGACCCCACTTATGTCAAAATAATCGTTTGGAGCATCTACATCTTGGAGGTAATCCAAACAGTCCTCATCACGTATACCCTATACCAGCAGTTTGTGTATGGGTTCCTTGACGTCAGTTCGCTAGATCGAATTAGTTGGAACTGGCTCACGGTTCCTATCCTTGGAGGCATTGGTGTGCTACGTTATCTTGGACATTTGCTCGAGTATAACTGACCTCAATGGTCGTCAGTGGCATTCATTGTGCAATCCTTCTACGTCCATCGCATCATAGTGTTGGGGAGGTTCTTGAGGACGAAAAGAGTGCCTGCAATAGCGAGTGTTATTGTCATCGTACGTACATCCTACCTCTTTGTTTATTTGGCTGACTGGTCGTAGGTTTCCGTCGTCCAGTTGATAACCGGAATTATCGTTGGGGTACAACTCCATCAGTCGATTTTATACAGCCACATCGCGCTGAATAGAATTGAGAAATCCGTCGGGATATTTTATGGGACGGGGACTACAGCAGACTCAGCCATCGCAGTCTGTATGACCATCATAGTTCGTCTTCTCTTCGTCGTTGATGTGCTGCTAACGAACTGAGAGCGAGGATATCTAGCTTCTAAGATCGAGCACTCACATACTTCCAAGAACGAGGAAGATCGTTCGGCGACTTGTTCGCATGACGATTGAGGCCGGTTCTTTTACAGGTAAGCTCTGATCCCCAATTCGACTAGACACGGCCACCCGTCCCGGCTACTGACAACTTGAATACAGCTACCATGAGCGTCATCACCATCATATTGGTGATGGTCCCAGCATATGAAACATACTACCAGCCTTCTGCCGCTGCTCTTTCAAAACTTTATTCCATCGCAATGATGGCAGTCTTGCTTAACCGAATTGAACTGTCGAACGGAGATGCGGCTACAACCTCAACTGCGGGGGTAGGACATCCATCAACACTCCGCTTTTCGAACAGTAGAAGTGAGGCGCGCAGTACATTGTCGGGCTGGAGTGCTGGGGATACTGGCAGTCGTACTACCGGTCCACAGTAATTCCAAGATTTGAAATAAGCGCCGGCCCGCCGGGGGTCAAGCTAGCTGCATTGGATGATTGGCAACAGGCGCCTGACAATGCCCCGTCATTCGCACTCATGTTACTTGGTATAGATGGTGATGAATAATTTTTGTTGAGTGTAAATTGTATCAGTGATACACGACTCGCGTTATGGCGCATGATCAATTCGATCTGTTCTTGCCTCAGAATTTCACGCCGGCCCTCGGGCACACCGGAGAAACAAATTTACGATCTTCCCAGGCTTTCTGTTGGCGCAGCCTTGCAGATCCAATCAAGGTCAATGTGGCATTAACCACACAAAGTGATGGACCGATGGTCAATGGATCTGAGTTGTTGAGTTGTTAGGAGATTAGATTTATGATATACAAAAATCTGTCAGGCATAATCATGATAATGATGAAAGTATTAAGTCTGTATAGTGCTTAGGTATAGCCAAGATTGTTCTATTGAATCTATTCCAGACCACGACGCCTTCGTGTGAAGCTTATATCAAGACCGTGGCCGTTGGCCGCTGGGTTTGATGATGAACTAACATTGATTGGTGGGACGTTGCAGAGACGCGGAGATGATCGGACGGAATGGTTTATTATTGCCAAAAACTCAAGTTTAGCCGCTTCGACGCATTCAGTTCAGAAGCCTTACACATCGACGCTCAGCGTTCAACTCCCACACATAATTTCGGTCGTTATTTTTGACGGTGAATCAGCCATTTTGGTATTCAAAGCCATCAAAAACACAGAACTGACTGTTGGTTGAATACCATATAAGCAGATTACTATAGTACTGAGAACCAATTGCTTCTCGTACCCACCCACCCCTCCAGGCTACCTTTCACGACGATTGTCCATCCCCACACAACGGTACCTGTTGGTCTATGTCAATGTGCGATGATTAGTTCTGAAGTAGTCGTCAACATGTGAGTACTGTCATCGTCATCCGTGTTGACTTCGTACTGAAGGCACAAAATGATTCATAACTTAACTATTTCGGGCGCTTAGCGCAGGTCCTTTGGTTAGTCGTCTCGTACTCTTTCAATCAACTTCTATCGTCTTAAATACTTATAGTTCATATGCTTGCTGCTCACTTCGGTCGCCCTCGGTGTCCTCACTGCTCAAGTTTGTGAGTACCGAACCTTTGACTCGCATCACACCATGAGGTCTCACTGACGACCCTCAAGTTCTTTATCACATTGCCTTCCCAACTGACGCTCCTCATCTTAAACTAATTGTTTGGAGCGTCTACATCTTGGAGGTAATCCAAACAATTCTAATCACGTATAGTCTCTTCCAGCAGTTTGTGTATGGCTTCCTTGACGGAGTCAGATCCCTTGATCGAATTAGCTGGAATTGGCTTACGGTTCCTATCTTAGGAGGCATGGGTATGTTAACCGTCACCTTGGATATTTACTTGAGAATAACTTACTTGGTCTTCAGTGGCATTCATCGTGCAGTCCTTCTATGTCCATCGTATCGTGGTGTTGGGGAGGTTCTTAGGGACTAAAAGAGTACCTGCAATAGCGCTTGTCATTGTCATTGTACGTATTCATATTTCACCTCTTGATTCATGTGGTATGGTCGTTGAGTTGACACGCCGTAGATCTCCATCATCCAACTGATAACTGGAATTATCGTTGGGGTAGAGCTCCAACAGGCCGTTTTTTACAGCCACATTGAGCTGAATAGTATTGCAATGAATAGAATTGACAAAACCGCTGGGATATTCTATGGGACGGCGACTATATCAGACTCAACCATTGCAGTCTGTATGACAATCATAGTTCGCCTTTTCGTTATCTTTGTGCGGTTGGCAAACTGAGACTGAGTATATATAGCTTGTGAGATCAAGCACTCACATACATCCAATAACGAGGAAGATCGTTCGGCGTCTCGTTCGCTTGACGATTGAGGCTGGTTCTCTGACAGGTAAGCGCTCTGATCCTGCGTTTCAGCTACATGCAACCGACCATCCCCGCTACTGATAATACAGCTGCTATGAGTATTATCACCATCATATTGGTTATAGTCCCGACGTACGAGCCATACTACCAGCCCTCCTCCGTTGCTCTTTCAAAGTTCTACTCTATCGCAATGATGGCGTTTCTGCTCAACCGAGTTGAACTGTCGAACAGAGATGTGGCGGCCACTTCAACTGCGGGGGTAGGCCAACCATCAACACTCCGATTTCTGGATATTAGACATGATGCAAGCGGTGCATTGTCGGGCGGGAGCCCTGGGGATGCTGACAGTCATATCGGTCCATGAGTCGAAGACCGTAAGACGTAAAATGAAATAAGCGCCTGCATGATTATGATAGAAATGAGGAATCAGGAGAACATGTAGCCTTTGGTTAATACCGGAGTAGATTAGATATAGGATGAGACCAGGTGTTGACCGATATCCATTGACTCCTGAGTGTTCCATCGTGGACATTGCATGGAAGCAACAAGGCTGGAAGCGAACGAGCCAGCGGTAGATTGTTTGTATGGAAGGATGCAGCCAAATAAAGGAAGCACGGTGACGGAATATTGCCACGCGGAACCACTTGCAGCGAAACTTCGGAGATGGTCCCGTCACGAGGAAGAGGACACGTCGACGCTTTCTTTAGACTGTCATATATCACCGTCAGGCCAACGGTACCTCCTCTTCTCAATTCCCCCACCATTTCTCTCCGAAATGTCTACCACAGTCGCGGAGGAGCCCTCGCTGTTGGACAAAATCGACCAGGTCGCGCCTATCGCTAAATTTGATGCATTCCCAAAGCTACCGTCCACGTACAAGGCTCGCTCAGAGTCGAGAGGGTTTATGACTCTCTTTGTTGCGCTGCTGGCTTTTATGCTCGTCCTTAACGACATCAGCGAGTTCATCTGGGGCTGGCCCGACTTTGAATTCAGCGTTGATGGAAACAAGTCAAGTTTCTTGAATATTAATGTGGACATGGTCGTTGCTATGCCTTGTGGATGTACGTGATTCTCTTATCTTTACCTGAGTTTATTTCTCATCGTTTGTATAGTCTTGAGTGTGGATTTAAGAGATGCTATGGGTGATAGGTTGTTCTTAAGTGGAGGTCTGCGAAGAGATGGGGTAAGCTTTTTTCAGCTTTCCAGGTCTGACGACGAGCCTTACTGTGCGACAGGTCAAATTTGACGTCGGTCAAGCCACCGCTATGAAGTCAGTATTCTTCATAGTAGCAGTGATCTGTATCTGACCTCTTGATCCAGACAACATTCCGCTGCTCTTTCAGCTGCTCAAGCTGTGGCTCAATCACGAAAATCTCGCAAAACTCGTGGATTGTTTTCTTGGTTATTCCAGAAAAGCCCAGAGGCAAACCTCTTCAGACCCACATATAAGCATGAGGCAGACGGGAGTGCTTGCAGGATTGTTGGAACACTCATGGTAAAACGGGTCACAGGTCAGTTGGATTTTTTTTGGTGTCGTGTTGTACGCCCCTATTGAGACTCATTCTTGAAATCAAGCGAATCTGCATATTACAACCCTGGGCCATGGATACGCAAGCTATGAACATGTTGATCACAACCGTTAGTTTCACGACAACATCGTTTTTATCCTTTCAGCTGAAATTACTTCTAGAAATGAATCTTTCGCATGTCATTAGCGAATTCTCCTTTGGACCCCATTTCCCTGAGATGGTTCAGCCATTGGATAACTCTTTCGAAGCCACAGATAAACGTATGTCTTTCCTCTACAACACTCTAACCCAAAAACGCTAAATATCTCGTAGATTTCATTGCATATCAATACTTCCTTCACGTTGTGCCAACCACCTACATCGCTCCTCGCTCTTCCCCTCTGCACACCCATCAATACAGCGTCACCCATTACACACGTGAAATCGAGCACGACCGCGGCACACCCGGAATCTTCTTCAAATACGAGCTCGACCCACTCGCTATCACCATCCACCAACGAACAACAACGTTCCTGCAGCTCCTCATCCGATGCGTCGGTGTCCTGGGAGGTGTCTTCGTGTGCATGGGATACGCCATCCGCATCACCACACGGGCCGTGGAAGTGGTGTCCGGAGCGGACCAGACGGCAGGGCTCGTCGCGGCCGAATCGTCTGGTGTGAAAATTGGCTTGAGATCCAAGTGGGGCGGTGGCGAGCTCCGGTCGAGACCTAAGAGCGGGAAACTCATCCCACAAGGCAATGGATGGACCATGGACGGCTCCACTAACGCTTCGCCATACGCCAGCTACGTGAACACACCCGTCACTGGTGGGTTCGCCTCGCCTGGGATGCATTCACCGTACATGGGCTCGTCGAATCCTGGCTCGCCGCTGTTGGGTGGTGGTACGGCCCCTCCAGGATCAGCCTCAGTTGGACTTGGCTATCCTTCCAGCACGTTCGGGCCTATGGTCCCACCTACACCGGGAGGTTTGAGAAGCGCATCGAGCCTCGGCCCGCCGCCCCGGACCCCCTCATTGGGAGTGAATGGAGGACAACACCAACAACCGTGGACGCCGAGTAATGGCCATTTCCCTGCGTCGCCGCTCCCATCAGGAATGGATTCGCATGGGCATGGAAATGGGTCGGTGCCCCCTACGCCCGGGGTGTATGCGACGTTCCCTTCGCCCAATGCGTCGAATGGAAATGGGTTCCATATGTCTGCTCCACCCAAGAAAAATTTGACGAAGAAGGATGATTGATTGAAGTGTCGTGCTAGTGTTGGTGGATAATTGCATTGTTTTGTTTTTTTTTTTTTTTTTATCAAATCTTTATCGATCAATTTCGTTGTGAAAGTTTGATTGAAGATGGATCATTCGGGCCCTTGGCTATGGTGCCAGTGGGGTTCCAGGAATTGTATATTGTACATACGTAGATAGTCGGATGAAGTAGTAGGTTCTGGGAAATGCAATATATGTATCGATCTTTGCACTTTGTCCTGTTGTTGCTTGAGCTTGATGAAGCACCCTACAAATTTGAGAACGTTGTCAGGAATAAAAATATAACATTAAAGCGCCGGCGTCCATTCATCCCTATACGTTTCGTTGGCACAGCGTCAGATAATAACGAAAAGGAGGGCAACACAAACATGGAATATCACCTTTCTGGATTTCTGGATCATGGTCAGTGACAGACGCCTGGTCCATTATCGATCCGCTGGATATACCACCGTACCGAGTCCGGTGCCGGAGACAACGTCCTGGTCTTTCATTCCTTTCTTTCTGGAGTTATACGTCGCTAGAAGCGAATTACTGTAGACTGTGTCGGAGTCTTTGCGTTAGGAGGGGGCTGTAAAGTAACTTGATGAAAGGTGGAGGGCGGAGATGAACAGAACGACTGAGAAGAATAAGTAACCTTTTGGTAGTGTGATGGATGACCTGCCAGTGTATGGGTGGGTGGTTGAACACTCGAACAATGATCAAACATAATGGAAGAATCTTACCAACGCTAATTCCACCAGGTTCACAACGCTGAATCAACGACATTGCGAAGCACCACCTCATAAAAGTCATGTTCAGATACAGTGCCTAGTCAGAGCCTCGTGTGTTCATGGTGTATTTGATAAGCCTGTTTATTATCCCATCGGTCCTGGATATGTCATGACGAAGGTCAGAGCAGACAATTAAGTTATGAAACGGTAAACTTGAGGAACAAAACTAAATACTTTTTCAACCCGGTGCGATTCTGGTGAAGATAAAAGCTGAGGGTGTGTTCATGCCGGGAAAGAGAATCCATCCAAAGATCTACAACGCTGGTGCGCAAGTTTAGAGCACCACGGGACATCCAGAGCACCAAAAATACATGTAGAGATAATGTGCAAGGAGAGAACAAACTGAGGCGAGCGATAAGAGAATGGATCTGGAATTGAGAATTCTGCAACGGGTTTTGCGGTCTTTCCGATAAATGAAGTGATTATTATAAGTGATGATCGAACATTACAGTGGAGGAATCTATTTGAAGAAGGTCAAGAATACAGTCGAGACGGCGGTGGCGCCGAGGACGGTATAACCAGTGGCATATGCACCCTTGACGGTGATGACTGGAGATACATTGGTAAGACCCTTGTTCACGCATCAGGAAGAGAGATGAACATACATTTGATGAGATCCCAGCTGAGATGGCGAAGACCATTGAAGGAGTGGAATGCGAATGGAGCGGCGAGGATGGCCTTTCCTGCGTATTTGACACCTTCGGGAAGACCTGAGATGACTTCAATGATGTGGGCACTGTCGAAAACTCCAGGTGCGATGAGGTATGAAATAGAGAATCCGTAGAGCACTGTTCATGATCCAATTAGCGATTCAATAAGCCATTATGGCCGTTGGACGTGAGAGAAAAGGGTTGGACGTACAGACGCTGAGGCCGACACCTGTAACACGATGGGCGATGGAGGCGACCCAAGTCAATTGGGGTTGGTAGATTGTGAAATGGGGAGTGCTGGGTCGCAGAAGACGTTGTTTGTTCAGGATGGCCTCAGCCGCGGATGGTTGCGTCGATTGAATTTGGACGAATCTATGGATTTGAATCAGATTATGAAGTTTCAACAATCCATACACAAACTCACCGCCTTCCAACGATGTTGCGCATGGCAATCTGGTTGCGCACTAGAATCCAAGTTTATTCGGTGAGTAAGACCTCTCTGATTTCACGTCAAAGACGAGAACGTACTGGCATTGGGCGCAAATGCGGCCTTCCTCAACGCAGACCCCAGTCCGAGAGCTCTTGTCGACATCATTTTGGGAGGAGGATATTGGGGAAAAGAAAGGTCGTCGCGGTAAACGTCGGAGAGCCGGGCTCCCCTCAAACTCCGCCCGGTGTTCCATTCCACGTGATATTATGTAACGCTCCTGCTTGGCTGTGTTTGGGCGGGAGGGTGTTAGCTTTAGGGACACGATGTCATCCTGGATACGAATTATTTCTGGATTACCGTTGCCTTCATATCCTTTCCATATCTCAGAGTCTCTATCTTGCGTCTATCTGCATGATACGTGGCACGAATATCCATTTTTTCTCTTCCAAAAATCGACTTGGAAGTCACTAGAACTTTGGCAGAAGTCTCGAGGCTACCCAAACACGAGGCCAAGTTCCAACCTCCTTCATCCACCTTTTCTCTTCGGGGTGCTAGGTTGATGAATATCATCGTGAACAGGGAGTATGGCATCAACATCGCAGAATAAAACCCCTGTACATTCACATCCTCTTTCTCCAGAAGAAATCCCAACGAAGGGGCGAAGAAATCGTGGTCAACCGACCAGTGACCTTCGCCCAGTCTCAACGCCATCCACTTACTTCGCCTTAAAGGCTCAACTTGAGCAAGACCATTCGGACTCGGCTACCTGGGATGGGAGTGTTCGTGGATATGGAAAGACAGAACGAAAGAGAATGGCTGATGGCAGCCCCATGCCCCTTTCCGGATCTCTGGCAGGCGGGATGTGGGACAAACCGACGAAAGCTCTTCCTCCTCCTTCGTTCGTGGTGGACTCCCCTCACGATATCTCTCTCTCTCGTAACCCCGAAATAATCATCATCGGAGACCCCGAAGTCAATGGTATCACCCCCGCCATTTCGAATCAAGTCCTTGCGACAAAATGGCACACCTATTCCGATGAAGCCATTCAGGCCACCATATCGCAACTGAGTGCGGCGGATTCACCTGCGGATCCCTCTGGACATCCATACCACACAGCCCTGCGCGTGCTATCTTCGGCGGTATCGAATCTGACGCGTGTCCGGTTGGAGTTGGAAGAAACGAGGAGGAGGTTGCAGGATAGAGAGGTTGCGAAGAGGAAACGAGCAGATGAGCTGTTGAAAGAGTTGAAGCCCTCGGAACAAGAAGTGGCCAAACGCGTCGTCCAGTCGTTGTTTACTGATGATGACGAAGATATACATCGCGTGCAGAGAAAGCAGAGTGTCATGGCAAGTCAATCAGTCTTCTATTTCTATTCATTCATCTTATACTCAAGGAATTACAGTCTCTCACAGAATCACTCGCGGAGGCTGTTGCAGATGAAGTTCTCTCGACACGAAATCCACCAGAACAAGTCCACCCATTATCTCCTACACCAGAAGAAACACCAGCTATGTTAGATCCCCCAATGAACATAGAAGAACCCCCTCGCGTTGAAATAGATGCCCAGCAAGTAAAAGAGGACGACAACGACGACGACACCTCTGGCGAACCAACGTTGGTTCCCCACAAAATCAGGCAAGACCGGCCTTCGATCGGTGATTGGATGGGTACGTGGTGGAGCAAAAAAGGAGACCGAGCTTCTGGTGATAAGGACCCCCCACTTCCGCCGCCGGTCACCCCACGAAATGCGGTCATTGCAAAGCCACAAAGCAAACGGAAATCAGCGAAGAGTGTGTTCGGCACTCTGGGGATCTCGATGCTCAACCCCACTTCTTCCTCGTCATCAACGAAGAAACAGGCCGTCGTTGTCGTCAACGAATCCACCCCAACTGGCTCGGATACTGCGTCTATCAAGTCCGCTAAATCAACCAAATCGTTAAACACCACTCTTGTTGGGCCATCGCTATCGGCCGCTGCCTCTGCTTTATCCTCTCCTATTCACACATCCTTCGCGCCTTCACCCGCCGCACCTCTCATATCGACGGTATTCGAAAGTCTAGTTCCTCCACACAGCCTGTCCAAGGAACCTTCATTATCGAGTACCGACCCACCCGTTGTTCTTACCCAAGGTGCTACATTACGAGCTATCGCCAATGCGACACGGGTGATGAGCTCTGATCCAAATAGCATCCTTGCGGATCAAGGACGTGATACTGGCCCTCTCATCGCTCGACTGGCGATGGATCTTGTGAAGAATGCACGCGACGAAGGTATCACCTTCCGAGACCGTCCCAAGGATCGCAGGGAACCATCAAGGCTACAAGACCACTCATCGTCTGATCATGCTGACTCGGAAAGATCAGGGGCGGTTGGAACCATATCATCACCGAATATCGGCTCCACCGACGCTGCTATGAGCCTGAATCGTACCTTGGCTTCAAGTCAGCTTGCGGGTGTGGCTGGTGGTTTGGATGGTGGCAAGAAGGGTAAAGCGAGGAGTACGAGTATTATGCAAGTCGCGCCGCCTTTTGCGTCTCCGTTGTTCAGTGCTTTCATGCCCTCGCAATCTCAATCAAAGAAGAAACCGTCGATCATGGACGGGCGGACGACCAGCGGACACGAGCAGAATGCGACGAGTTCAGTACAGAGGACGGGTGGCAGCAGCGGTGCAGGGACGATGACGTCGACGTCGACGTCCGGGGCTGTGAACGCTACACACAAGAACAAGAAACCCTCTTCAGTCCCATTGGAATCCATCATACCCGCCATGTCTAAACCTCCTACTCAATACCTCTCTCGCACATACACCCCTCTCACCTCGCGAGATTTCCGGTTCACGATCCCATTACCTCAATCGGCGTCGAGGTATACAGTATACCATGATGATGCGAACCAGCGGCCGTTGACAGACCAGTATGGGTTCATGTATGATGTATCGCAGTATGATGTTTTGCTCCTCTTGAGAGCGAGGGAATGTGGGAATACGGCGCCGGCATGTTTGACGGGGGTCAAAATTGCGGATAGGGAGGAGGATAATAGTTGGCCTGATGAGGATGAGGAGGAGGATGAAGAGGAGAAGAACAATGTTATCGAGATCGTGAAAGGGAGTTGTACGTGTACTGGAACGGGGACGGGGGCTGGGGCTGGGGCTGGGGCTGGCGAGTCGGACATCCGGAGCGTGAACAGCAAGTCCGAATTGAATGGCTCTCCAGCGCCAGCTGTTGGTGGCGATTCGAATTCGGTCAGCATGAAGTCCAGGTCGTCATCGAAGAGTCGGAAGAGGCGGTCGTCTGTCCTCGTGTCCAGCAGCGCCATGTCGTCTTCTGCCATGGCATCTTCCTCCACAACCGCCTCTATCCTCGCTGTCAATAACGACACACCACGCCACGCATGCGCTAACACCGTCCGTCATTTGCTCAACGAGTTGACGGAGATACATGATCAACAACAAGCCGCACAGCGGAAGGAGTGGGATGCGTTCGTGAGGCAGAGGAGCAAGGTCAAACACCTCAAAGCCGGGAGTGGTACCAACACCGCCTCGTCTTTCATGACAGCCGGCGCAGGTGCGGGGGCAGCTGCCACCATCCTCGGTCTGGGCACGGCAGGCGAGGAAGACGAATTAGCGCACAGCGAAGGCCTGATCGGATTCGCGCAGCTCGGTCTCAGTGCGAATAAAGACGAGAAAAAAGAGTTTGATAGGCTCGTGAGGAGTGGGATCCCGTTGGTTTATCGGTCGAAGGTCTGGATGGAGTGTAGTGGCGCGTTGGAGATGAGGGAGCCGGGGTTGTTCCAGGATTTGTTGGCTGAAGCGCAAGGCCCGGATGGTGTGGAGGGCGAAATCGAGAAGGATGTGGGGAGGACGATGCCCTTGAATATATTCTTTGGGGGAGATGGAGCTGGTGTGGATAAGTTGCGGAGGGTTCTCACTGCTTACAGCCGGTACGTTTCTTTTCTTTTCTCTTTTTTTTCGTTCGGGTTTTTCTCCTTTTTTTTCTTTTTGAGTGGACCCAATGTTCAAACACGATCTTTTCTCTTTTCTTCAGCCGAAATCCAGCTGTCGGTTATTGCCAAGGGATGAACCTCATCACATCCACCCTTCTTCTGGTCCATGCAGACGAAGAAGAGGCATTCTGGATGTTGGCCGCGATTGTCGAACGAATCCTTCCCGAAGATTTCTTCTCGCCTTCCTTACTTCCATCCAGAGCCTGTCCTCTCGTTTTATTGGATTACATTCAAGAGTACACTCCGAAGTTGCACGCTCACTTGACGGAACTTGGGGTCGACCTCGCTGCAATCTGTTTTTCGTGGTTCCTTTCTCTCTTCACGGATTGTTTGCCTGTTGAGGTTGGTCCTTTAAATTACTTTTCTCTTGGATGGACCTGGAGTTGATTTTTTCCTTTTGCAGACCTTGTTCAGGGTTTGGGACGTCTTTCTCGTAGATGGTTTGGATGTCCTCTTTCGCATTGCACTTGGCATCCTGCGAAACAACGAAGCTGAGCTTCTTCGTTGTGAATCTGTCCCAGCTGTCTATGTTGCGTTGGAGAACCTGCCCACGAGAATGTGGGAAGCTGATAAGCTGCTTCAGGTGATTTATCGTTTTTTCGCCCTTTCAATCAAGCTGGTCTTATTGTTGATTTGCTGATCATTTTATTCCTTTTTTTCTTGCTTTTTTTTTAAAAAAAAATCTGCAGCTCGAACTCGAACTTCGACCATCGCTTGTTCATGCACAGATATTGAGCAAGAGGGAGGGACACGTCACCGCGTTGAAACGTCTCATCTCTTAATACGGTTCAGGCTTCAAACTTCGGGGCAAGGTATACGATAGTCCGTACTCCTTATTTTCTATTTCGGGCTTGTAATGGTGTAAAGTACGCTATCTGTAATTATATTTTTTCTTTCTTCTGTGGGTGTTGGACTGGATGCTTTGTAACTTTATTTTTCAATGACAAATGTTTGAATTTGGTTTGATTCTTTGAATGACTTTGATGGCCGTCACGCTCACACGTTACTTCACTACCACCACGACCAGGAAGTTTGTTCCAATCCAACTTGGTTTCGATTCTGGTTCCAAAGCCCCCATCGAGTCCGTAACCTACTTGGACGATCTTGAACCGAAGCCCTTCCAGTATACCGGTCTGCACTGGCTCCTTTGACTGCGTTTGGTGTGCAAACTTTTGTGTAAGTTGAAGGTGGCTTGGTCGATTTTTCACTGATAAACGCCACCATTTTCCTCACAACCTGCCTGAGTCAATCGTTGGTCATGACGACAGTTTCCTCCCTGGTCTTCTCGCTGTCAATCCCGAAGGCTTCCACATCTACCACTGGTCTTCTCCGCCCACAGCCTTATTCCATTCTCTCATGGAGGCTGGAGCTCCTCGGATTGTTCTGCATCTTTCAGGTGAATTTGGTCTGATGTCTCATGGTACTCTAATTCTTGCACCAGCTGGCTGGGTCTTCTTAAGGCTGTTCCTATTCGGCCCAAAGGCATCCCACAGATCTAGAATACATCTCAGAGCATTTCTTCCCTTGGTCGATGACATGACCTTTAGATGGGAGATTCCTGGTTCAGTCTAGAGACTCTTCGAAGACCCTACATCGAGGGTCGACTTATGAAAGTCTTGGCTGTTTTGTGGATCAGAAAACGACGACAATTCACATCCTCGATGTACTCGTCTATATCCATGAGTCGAGCTATTCTGGATTGATCTTTCCACGGCTGTCGTCGAACCTGATAGGTACTTGATATGAACTTCGTTTGAAGAGCCAGTTGAAGGCTCTACTTCGACGGCGTTTTCCTCTTCGATCCAAATCGTCTCGCGTTGGTGTCAACTACACTCACCCTCGCCTTTGCTTCTGTGTCTGTTCTGCAGCCTATTCTCTTGGAAATGATTACTCCCGGGACGACTCCGTCAATGAAAGAGAAGGTGATCGTTGACTGGTCTGGATAAGACCTGTGCATGTTTCCATCACATCGGTATAAGAATACGAACGAAGAGTTTCTTGTTGCTTCTTCTCTTTGTTCCCTCAGGCTTGCGATGTCGACTTTTTCTCAATTGTTCAACCTGAACGACACCTATGGAGCGTTCTTGATTGGCGCCTTCGCCTCAGCCGTGTATGTATCCTGGTTCTTCGGATCTAGCGAGGCCGTAATGTTAATTGATGATTAGCCTCCTGGGGGTGACGTGTTTGCAGGTGAGTCTCCGATTCATTCGATAAGAGTTGGTTCTCAGACTAACCATCAGCCGTCAGGCGTTTTACTACTTTATGACCTACACAGATGGGCCGCTTGTTCGAATAACAGTAAGCAATGGTGCGTTCGAATTAGGCTGATGGCTGAATACTGCAACAGGTTGCTACACTAGTGTTGGTATAAGTATGCATTCAGTACATAGTGGCTTCTCATAAGTCTCCTGGACACAACAGAATACTTGAAATGGGCCAACTCGCGATCGTTATTCACGCCATATATCACTACCTAATCATCAATTATGCCAATCCTGCTGCCCTGCTCGAACTTGTTTGGTAAGTCCTTGCCCAACAGTAGATTGATCTGTCTTCTGAGCACTCGGAAACAGGTCCATCGATGTACGTGTTCTTCGTATCTCTTCGACCTTTCTCGATCTAATTTCCATCCATTGAAGATTCTTCTTGGATTTGTGGTAATTAAAAACTCCTCCGAGTCTTTTTGTTGTACTTTCTGATTTGTAAATACCCCAGGGAGTCACTGTTTTGATTGTCCAACTTTCATATGCATTCCGGATTTACCACGGTAGGTAAACTTTTCATTCAGAATTAAACCTACTCTCACTACCATATATATAGTCAGCGGCAGAAAGAAATTGATCCCCATTCTCATCGTATGTTTTGTCCCTGTATCACGATTCACAATACCGTCGATGCAAGAGTTAAGAGTTAATGGATGGTTTATCCAAAGATTATCGTAGCTTTTGGACATTTCAGTGCGTAGCATCCGGTATAATACATTATTCTTTCTAAGCTGGTAATTCTTTTAGGTACAGGATGGGGTGAGTTCTATATCTCCTAACTTGGACTTAGTACGCGGCTCAATGAATGACCGGTTGCAGTCCTTGTCGCTTCTTTGTACGTTCTCATACCCAACAATCTTTGCCAAGATATGGCTGGCCCACTCATTGTTCTCGTCCATCAGATTCCGGTCAACATCTGTATTCGATATCGTCGGATTCCCAGAGGTATCTAACTCTGTCAAAGGATCCTGCTAGCAACCAAAGCGATGGATTCACTGATTTTGTGGCTCTGTAGACGATGGGCAAAACCATCTTAGCCTCGGCTGCAGCAATTGACACAACGATTGCCTGCACTCTCAGTTACTATCTTCACCAGAAACGGACGGGGTTCAGAGAGTGAGTTTTCCTTTCGTTCTTCAGTTCTCAAAAACTATCTCTGACCTCTATATTCAGTACTGATAGAATAATCAATCGGCTCATCAAGTACACGATAAACACGGGGGCGCTAACGAGGTATTTTCGAGTCTAAACCTGCCCTGGGTACTTAATAATAATAGGTTTTTTCAGTGTTATGGACCTGGTAGCGTTGGCATTGGTAAGGCTTTCGTGGTTTGGATGTCGTTGTGCATTTGTCGAGACATTCAACTTCCTTGTACACAGGTTATTTCACGCCCCAGAGATTACATTTTCTTCTCAGTTGTTCTGGTTCTCGCGAGTCGTCAGTCCCTCCTCATTCACTCGAGTTGTATGATAGCTATCCTGATACAAAGATAATTTCACAGTTTATAGTAACTCCCTCTTAGCCACCTTTAATTCCAGAAGAAAGGGAATTAAAGACGAGAATGTTGTCTCCGATAGCGGAGGATCGGTGGCATATCCTACCCTTCCTCTTCAGGTGTTGAATACAGGTGGATCCGAGTCTATGACGGGCCAAAGGTCGGTCACTGAAAGGAGCGGTTTTTATGATTCGATGCGGAAAGGTAACATTTCATGTCCAAGTTCGCGAAGTCATTTTTCTGACTTGACTCTTTCATGAATTTTTTTGAAAACCAAGGGAAGAATCGGTATGAGTGGACACGGGCGGTTTGATCAAGGAGATGGTTGGGATGCGGCGATGATATCTTCTATGACTCGGACATTGTCAAACTATCTGGTTCAAGTTGTTGAACACTGAACACCCCGACCTGGTCCCTGGACGATGAACTGATGTTTAAAGGAATTGTAATTCTAGATTACAGGCGTTTGATTACCCTCCTAGCATGTAGAATGCTACGGCCATTACCATCGTGTAAATCATTAAGTACTCTGTTAAATATGAAGAACAATGTTATGCAAATCAACGTTCAACTCGGCGATATGATTCATGGGAATCTACAAAAATTTTCATGCCACTCGTCTCTGGAATTCTCACTAAAGATCGTCGAGAAAGATGCTGTTCTTGAAAGGAGGCTTGAATCGAGTCCCGACTTGGAGGCTCCTATTTCAAGTTGAAGATAGCGGAATTAGAGTTACCGACGGCCCGGTAACCCACTCGGGCCGAAGTTCGAATTACAATGAGCGGGAATCATCTTGGCACTTGCCCTTCTCCTTCATAATAGCCATTCATGTTCTTGGCTTGAAACCCTTTTCGCAGTCTCCTCTTGCCTTAATCCTATAATGTGATTCCAATTTGCTGGCTCCTCCCAACGACGCCCCGTGGACCTACCCATTGATCAAAATCAAACGTGGTCACAACGTGGTCAGTCTGGCTCCAAATAACTTGCTCTTGGCGATTGCTGGGGGGATCCAACATACTATAGAGTCCTATGTCTTGCGACTGTCGCTCTTAAATGTCCAAAATTGTCAAACCTTGTGACCTCGGATAGAGGATACCGTCTGCGTTGACATGGGCCTGTAGGCCCTTTATCTCACACCTGCCATTTCTTGAGGATTCCATCCTGAGAGGACTCGCGCCCTCGAGCGGGTTATTCCTGCGCTTCTCGATAAGACAGACCTCGATGTCTACTCCAGTGAACTCTCTCGGTCTTTTCATTTCCGGCCATCTGTCATCTGGATGGAGCATCGGCATCCACCCTTGAAATTTTTCAATATCGCCATTCCCGTAACTGTGTTTTTTTCACGGGTCGTGGATTGCGTATTGTTAGCACTGTTGACCTTTCATTGACGTGGGTTGCTCGGTACGGAGGCTAGCAACCGAATCTTGTCTTCAGTCTGTGGGGTTTTCCGTGGTCGAGCGCTGATTGATTTACCAAAGGTGATATACGACACACGATTTCTGGAATTTCGGATGTCTAGCCTTCGGTATATCGACTCTTCCGCTTTGGACGTGTGCTCAATGGACTGGCATATTTATGTTCCCTGATATAAAAATCAACTCATGTGTCTCGTCAAAGAGCGGCGACACCAAAGATCAGGACATCTGTTGGACCCAAAGCGAATGTCCGGACGAGAACCCACGGTTTTACAGGAGAAAAACGATATTGATGGATTTGGTTGGCAAGAGCGACGATATGTGATATGATAGTCGCTTCTTCCGCGATAGTCATCGTGAGTGTTGGGATATTTTATGTATCTGGGACACGGGAAGTTCCTAACTGTAACATATCTGTCTGGTATCGACTCACAGGAACCATACTTACGATGTCGGGAATTGGTTCTTGTTGACATGCACATATGTATCTCCCCCACACTCGAGAAGTGTAAGAACGAAATTCGTGTTCTTATACCCGCATTGGCAACCTGCCGCAAATCACCGCTATCATGACATTGATGTCTCGAGCAGCAGCGCTCTGCGACGCAGAATTCGGCTAATCGCGTGCATCCTCTTGTACTTGCAACTGTGATGTCTGAAATATATCCGATTGATACTCTTCCCAAAATCATTGACTTGTTCCCTCTCAGACAGCCTTTTATACCTTCAAATTGCGAGTCAAAAGGAATCTCTAGCAATGAGCCCCATGATCGAGCTGTGCCACTAGAAGGGATCTGATGGGTGCGGGTCATAACCGGTAGTGCATCGTATCAGTATGCTTCTCGATTTTTGACCTTATTGCGATGAACGTTTGAGCATCCCATTCGCCTTGAGAAGCCAATCGTCAGTCAACGACCCAGGTAGAAAGTAACTTTCATTTAATCGCTGATATCGGTCTTAATAATTGAAAATCGTACTAGAAACTGTATAAGTAGATGAAGAAACTGGGCTGCTCTCGCACCTCATCTTTTCGTCGCTCAAACAACAAGGGAAAAAATGCAAAAGAAAGAAATTTTGAAATGACTTCGAAGTCATCGGAACAAACACCCAAGTCCCGAGACTAGATACGATCCTGTTCATTACAAGCTCATTATCCTGTCTCTTTCCGCATCATCTACTATCTACGTAGTTATTTGCCCTGCTGATCTATCACTGGCGCCAACACTGGATCACAAACGTTTGACGAGTCTACCTCTCCGATGAGTTAGGGGCGTCCGTATTTAGTGGAGGCAGATGCCAAATACGGCAAGTGTGCCAAGCGAACAAATTGAGCCTGTTCTTTTTGGCGGGCAAGCAGCACAACTCAGCCTCGAGCTTACCATTTGCCGAGATTACGTTTCTTAGTTCATGACTATAAGGTCCTGTTTCTAGCACAAGGATCATACTGGAGTCTATACCCCTTCTTCCTCTATCTCATTCAAAACGGGGCAAAAAGTCGACACTTGTACCCGCAGCTTTCATCATGAAGTTCAGGTATGTTCCGAATGTTCACCACGAAAGAGTTCCTCTTCTCAATCCATTTTTTGTGTTATCAAGTTCCTCACTCAAGTTCAACGCCGTCTCCGACTGGTGGGACGATTATATTGCGTACGTTGGACTCTACTTCTGATCCTGAGTTGTACGAATTGACTTTGGTGTATTAGGTATGATGCTCTCAAGAAACACATATACCAACTGGAGAAGAAGCAATTTGGAAGGGACCTTTCACTTTCTCGCGACTTAGAATCCAATGAACGAAGCGCCCTCCTCGAAGGAAGCGACACCGGCAATACCGACGCCCTGTTTATACCACTCCTCGACCGCGAACTGAAGAAAATAGTACACTTTTATGAACACCAGGAGAAGGAGCTTTTGGAAGACCTCGAAGAGCTGGAAAAGGACGTTGAATTGCAGGATTCAATTGGGCTTCAAGGCGGGGAATATTACGATGATTATGATGAAGAGGAGGAGGAAGACGACGACGACAGTATACAGTCACCACGAAGCCCAGATGAAGTTCGAGCCACTATCATACCACGACAACGCAAACGCAGTTCCGTTTCTGTTGGAAAACGTCGACCCTTAGGTGCGTCCATACCTTGCTCTTTTCGTTGTCAAAGCTAAAAGACTTTCAACGTAGCTGCAACGAGCTCATCCCCAGAAATACCTCCACGTCGACAGAGTCTGTCTTCCGTCGAGGATCCTCGTGACTTAGAGGAAGGTCATCCATCTTTCCGACCAACGGGTCCTCGAGGAACTGTAGCAAAATTGGCGACCAGGCTCAAGGACAGCTTTGTTTCAACCTCTTCCAATGCAGAAAACACTATTTGGACTGCAAGATCTGACTATGCATACGACACTCGGCTGCTTTACAAACGTCGAATCACGAATCTTTATATATCCTTTACTAACCTCAAGTCATACGTCGAGATCAATTACTCGGGCTTTCGAAAAATTATCAAAAAGTATTGATTTCCATGTTTTTCTTCCCTTTTCTTTTCTCTTTTTGCTGATCACTCTCATTCTTTTCACTTCATTTTAGGTACGACAAGGTCACGTACTCGGAATTGAAGGACAGATACCTGCATAATGTTGTCGAAGTCGCCCTCCCTTTTACCCAGCCAGCGAAAGACAAGATCAATGACTCAATCAACCGCCTTCTCGAACTATACGCCAAATGTGTTGCTCGTGGGGACAAGACTACTGCTCGTCAGCAACTCCGTCTTCATCAACGAGAGAATATTGCTTGGGAACGCGATACCGTGTGGCGCCAAATGATTGGAAGAGAGAGGAGAGGAGAGGCTTTAGCAGAAGATACTGCTGGAGCGACATTGGTCCACAAGCCGGAGGCAGGCCTTGTCGACATACCCACGCCTGTTGGCAAGTTCAAGATCACGAAACGAAAGATTTTCAAGGCGTTGGCCCTCCTTGTCTTTGTCCTGTTGTTGAATGTCCAGGTTGTTGAAGGGGTGGAGGCAAATCGTTGCTTTGCTATTCTTACACTTTGTACTATTCTTTGGGCTACAGAGGTATGTCATGTGTTTTTTTATAAAGAAATTTGGACGACCCTGCTTAAACTCTGATGATCATAGGCTATTCCGTTATTTGTTACCTCGATGTTCGTTCCACTTCTTCTGGTCTTATGCCGTGTCATTCGTGATGAAAACGGGGAACAACTTTCACCTCCAGAAGCGACGAAGTACGTTACGCGATTTACCCACCTTGAGAGGATACTTATTGTCACATTGCTCCAATAGATATGTTTTCTCCGTGATGTTTTCCCCCACAATTATGTTACTCATTGGCGGATTCACGATATCCTCGGCCCTCAGCAAGACCAACATAGATCGCATCCTGATCACGCGTGTTCTAAGTCTGGCTGGAACCCGTCCAAGTACGGTCTTGCTCACTTTCATGGGAGTCTCTTGTTTTGCAAGCATGTGGATAAGGTACATTTTACTTTTGGCCTCCTTTCTGTTTAAACCTTTTTCTCTCTCTCTTTGTTATTTTGCGCTGTTGATATGCAATATGCAATTCTATTTGGACAAAAAAACTGATCTCCTTTGTTTCATTCCCACAGCAACGTCGCAGCCCCCACCCTTTGCTTTACCCTGATTCGTGTAAGTGCCTTCCTATGCTGTGTAGCCTCCGACCATGGACTAGGGGCTTCTCACAATTCAAATTTTTATCTCATATCATTAATTCTACTCTCTTACAGCCCATTCTACGCACACTCCCACCAAAGTCGGCCTTCGGCCCGTGCCTCATCGTAAGCCGATATCAAATCTTTCGAATATTTTTTTAATTTTTCTTTTTTGTAGCTTGCAATTGCTTTGGCGGCCAACATTGGAGGACAGAGCTCCCCTATATCATCGCCTCAGAACCTTATTGCTTTGGACGCCATGGACCCAAAGGTCGATTGGGCCTCGTGGTTCGCCGTCGCCCTCCCAGTCTCAGCCGTTTCCATTATTTTGATATGGTGGCTACTGTTGATATCCTACAAGCCCGCTCGTGCGCCTGATGGAGACGGTTATATCGAGATCAGAGTCATTCGTCCAACAAGGGAACCGTTCACCTTGAAGCAATATTGGGTGACATTTGTTTGTCTATTCACGATTGGTTTGTGGTGCGTGGCGCACAACATCGAAGGCATCGTTGGTGACATGGGTGTTATTGCCATCATCCCCGTGGTCGCCTTTTTCTCAACTGGAGTTCTGAAAAAGGTAGGGTCATGCACCTCTTTGTCATGATCCCCCGTCTTTGGTTCGTGACTGATTTTTCGTTCCGGCAATAGGACGACTTCGATAACTTCATGTGGACCATCGTGTTCCTCGCGATGGGAGGTATCGCATTGGGCAAAGGAGTGATGTCAAGCGGCCTCCTTGAAATCATGGATGTCATCATTCGGGATCTTGTCGATGGATTTTCGCTTTATAAGGTGGTTCTGATCCTGTCTCCCATAGTATTGGTCTGTCGTCCGTTTTTGTAGGGGGTTAGGATAAGGCTCATCTGACACACACCTTGGGGTTTCCATTTTACAGATCATTTCGACTTTCATCAGTCACACGATCGCGAGTGTCCTGCTCGTACCCATCGCCAAAACAGTTGGAAAAAACTTGCCAGGAGATCCAAGCAATCTTCTCATCTTCATCACTGGACTCATCTGTTCGACCGGAATGGGGATGCCAGTCTCTGGCTTCCCAAATCAGACAGCGTTAGTCGAGTCTTTTTTTCTCTCTCTTGCTCCGGGCCTCGGTACATTGCATCTTCTGACATTTCTATTGTTTTTTTTGTGTTTCCCTATTCCGGATGTCTTAGTGCCACTCAAGAAGACGAATTGGGTGAACTTTATCTGACCAACATGGACTTCCTCAAGAACGGAGTACCGGCCAGCATAATAGCCACATTTGTAAGAAAACGTCCTCGTCAGGGCATTCTCCTCCCTAACGGTTTCCCCCCTACTAGGTCGTTTCTTCCCTGGGCTTTGTACTAATGAGAATTATTGGGTCAGTATTTCTTCAAGCCTTCACAAACAAAAGCTGACGTTCATTTTTTCAGGCTGTGAGATACCTACTGCTTTATTTACGGTCGCTATCTTTTTTTTCTTGGAAGTTGTGTAGAACCTTGCTCTGATCGCTCTCGAGAATCACAACACACCGCGATTTTATCCTTCCGGCTAGTCCTAAGTTGGCTTTATCCTTTAACGGCTCCCGTAGCATCGCCCTGTCATTCGATTGACGGGAGATACACACGACTGGCGCGTCCCGGGACCAAGAAACCCGGGGAGACGTGTCAACCCTTTGACTTTTCATATAGAGACACTCACGACCCCGCACACGGTACCGGACCACTATCTCCCTTTCCCCGTATTCTCTCTCTTCCTTTTCTCCCTCCCTCCCTCCCTCCAACGTTTTCTCTCCCGACACGTCTCTGGGATGACAGAAAATCTAGACGCCAGGTAGATGACTGTTGACATTCAATTGTCCTTGCTCTGGAAGAACTGGCGGGCTTAGATTGAAGACTTGTCTGCCAGCGTTTCGCGCGGTCGTCACGGTTGCCAGACCAAGAGGGTCATGTGTTTTGAAATAAAATCCTAGAGCCTGAGGCGGAAGCGCAGGGCGCAGGGGGCTGTCCCCTCGTGAAAGGAATCTATCAACTGCCAGTTGAAGCCACCGCCTGTCGACGACGCTCTCGGACTCGGAGTTGCGCGTCCAAGGGTCGAACAATAAAAGATGGACATGATCTTGTAACGCTGGAGCAAAAAATTGAAATGAATGAACGTTTCAATCATCGTCGTCGTTGTTGGCCTATCAATGATCTAATTGCAACTACTCTCTTTGGTGAGATTAATTTTAAGATAATGTAAACATGTCTATCGTCAATGGCATAATTCTAAAAATGAAATATTCGTTCCATAGGCTTCGGCACCGAAAATATGTGAGTTTTTTTTTCGTTTTCGCTGTGGAAACAGTGTAAAGTTTCCGAGACCTCACCAGGGTATTATTTCTATCCAAACATATATATCTGGCTAAAAGAAGGGAGGCCTGATCACAAAAGCCCTCTTAAGGCCCGAGGGAACGGTGCACACACTTTCTCTCAATGTCGAGAAGGTAAAAATATTTTCCCGAAGATTTTACTATTTTTACGTCTACTCATTCACATCGTTCCACGAAGTCAAACCACCACGAATGCTTCTGCCTCATGGTTGAGTTTTTTTTTTCTTCTTGACCTCTGTTCATGATCAAGATACCGTGAGCCTCAACCTTGAGGTGGAAACTCTTCGCGTCAATCCCCGCGGAGAGAATTCCAATAGAGGATTTTCGGGACTCCGTGACTTGATGATAACTTGTATTTTTGCCCCACAGTCTGGTACTTTCTCTGCATTCCTGGAATTTCGGGTGAATATGATGTATCATTTGGATGTATGATGAAGAGAAAAGCGATGGTATATAGTAGGCAGATGATGGATGCCAGCGGATTATAACTACAGGTGCCAGCTAACGAGGGGGGGTATGTATGTACTATGCATGTGTCACAAAGATAGAAATACACAAAAAAAAAAAGAATATTCAGAATATAATGAACGAAAACGATCAAAGAAGGTATAATATCGAATAATGTACTGTAAGCTATAACAAGGACATACAGAACGAAAAATGAATCACCAAGGCCGGTGGGGATGGTTCGAATCGCCGTCGCTTTGGACTTCGTAGGAATTTCGGCGGACAGAGATGGTCTCTGATTCCGACATCCTGCCATGATGCTGGTCTGACTCTGTGTGTGAATGCGCCGCCGGGGGCCACTGCTGATCTAGGTGGAGGCGCCCCGCAAATCGAGGGAAGGGCTTTCCGCGGATCACACTGCCGCTATAATGACTTTGAGAAAGGAACCGGTCCTCGTTTTCGGAGAGGGAGGAGTTTGGCGTCGTGGGGGAGGTGGGGGAGGGGTTGGACGTGGAATCGCCTTCGTGTGATGCGTCTGACCATGGCACAGGGCGGAAGTCTACTTTTGAGAGATGGAGGGGCTGGTGGTGGTGGTGGTGGTGGCCGTGGCCGTGGCTACTGGCTGAGGAATGAGTACGGTAAGGAGAATGGTCTTGGTACGACCTCGGGGTGGTGTACGGTTGAAATCGAGGAGACGTATCTAAGGGTTTTCTAACGGTTAAAAAAATCAAAATTCATCGTCGATCCCTAAGGACTAATAGAAGAAGTACTTACGACGAAGAGGGGTGGACAGACAGTGAGTGCCGCCTCGCCCAGGCCTGGTCGTTGTCTGACCTTCCTGCCCTGGGATAGTGGTCGTCGTCCATTCGCAGCCGTCTCAACACAGCAGCCGAATCGGATCCACGCACATCTTCCATAGCAGAGATCGGGGGCAGTGCGTACGGGGAGTCGCCTGGATCGCTGCTGTGCGCCGAGTGTATTGGCGGCAGCTTGATGTCCACCTTCAGGGATGGCTCTGATGATCTTTCCCGCATGGAAAGCGAGCGTATATCTAGCGATAGGCCCGACCTACTAGGGGCCGACAACGTGCGGTAGGAGGATGGAGGATGGCTGTACGAATCGCCGTATCTGGGCGAATGCATCGACTCTGATGCACTCTGCATAGGTGACATATGGATTTCTGAGGAAGCGGGCGCTTGCATATGCGAAGGGTAGGGTGATCCCATGGGATAGTCATTTTGTCTGAGACTGACAGGGTGTAGCGGAGACACGGGGGAATGGGAGGCAGGTGAGTTTTCGCCTGCGGGCCAGTTTCCAGGAGGTCGAGGCATTTGAGGCATCTGCATCACTGCGCTCTGGGTGGCCGATCGACGGGTGCGACGTCGCCCTTGACCTGTGGGTACAACTTGACCATATCCTGGCTGGTCTGGGGACAAGCAGGTACTTGGAAATGTGGGTCTACGAAAAAATCCGAAAATCTGTTAGCGACCCAGACACCACGTCATAGCCGATATAATCGAATGGGATGACTTACCCGAAGAGAGGAATAAGGTCGTCACGTATCGCCCATGCTACCCTATTGTAGACAAATTATGCTGTCAGTTTTACAGCGCCTAACGAACAAAGGGAAGTCTTTTCAGAACCTTCTGGATAGTTTCTGAGCGACCTGATGGAAAAATACCCGTCAGACAATCGGAGTGGCGTAATGGCAACAAGGAACAGGCAGTCTCACCTCATAAGGCATCCATGTACCTTGAATTTTCAGGTACCCACCACGGACTCTGCGAATCTGAGGTGCGAGGTCGGGTTGTGAGTCAATCATCTTCACGATGTCAGCTACATCATCGGTTTAATTAAAAAACTGCGGAGAAAATGGATGATTCTGCAAGGGACACACCTTTGGAATTTCCAAGAGCTGTCGGATTAGAGGTGGATAGAAAAGAATGGTGGAGAGGGTGAGGAAGCGTCGTCGATGAGCGAAAATAAAAAGAGTACGCACCCTTCCAGATCCCCGTCCATAGAATATATCCATCGTCAATGTCCATCATTATCCACTGGCCGTTTAGGGGGTATTCGTACACCGGACTTGGGATGACATCCTGGCGGTCAGCATGAAGCCACCGTGGTGAAAAAGAAAGCGACTCACATATACCCACGAGAATCATTGCTGGTAATATAACGCCCCTTTGTTACGTGGTGGTTTGGGGTGGCAAATGGTCGATGGCGAGAGCCTGAGCCTGAGGGTGAAGTCTGGACGGCATCCTAGAGGCATGTGATTAGCGCTCGAGTGAATGAAGGGCGAAGGAGGGGGATGGGGGGGGCGCCTACTTGCAGCATGCCAGTGGTCATTTTAGAAACGAAAACAAGAAAGGAATTTGGATGAGTGAGGATGGGTATATGTAGGGCCCGGTGGGGAGATCTGCAGGATCCAAGCAAAAGGCGGGATGGATCAGTTGATCGTTTGTCACGGAAGAATGCTCGAGTCCGGGATATCTACTCGTGGCATCATGGACCAAATCTGCAGCAAAGAAATTGAAAAGGAGAGTTTGGGTTGACGGCATGTTCGGTCTGTCTCCGACGGCGAGATTGCAATCCTGCTCCATGGTCAAGCGAACCCAATGTGGCCAAACGACGCGTGAAATATGTCACAAGAAATGCTGGACATAGAAGGAGATGTCGGTTCCAAGATTGCTATGATGCGGCCATGCTCGGCAGATTCAGAGATAGGCCCGGAAAGGGGAAAACGAAACCCACACGAGATCAAATCTCAGTAATTTTGGCGGGCGGTTTCGTTTGATTTCGTCCCTGTTGCCACTGTCTCATGGTCCGGCCCCCGTAGAGACGACCCTCGTCGACGTCCATAGCGACCCAGTGCATTTATTACATGCTGATAGACTTACTTATAAAGCCCCCTGCTTCCGTTGGAACAAGCTGTCTTGCAAGATCGTTGTCAACATGATGCGTCATCATCATAGGGAGCATGTCCGCTGGCGGCGGGAAAAGTTCTGCGGAAAGCTGGGCAGGCGAAGTGGGGCGCATCCGCAAAGACAAATTGGAGAAATAAGACCTCCGGGAAAACAGTTTCCAGAACCAGCCTATGGCGTATGTTATTTTTTTTTTTGTCGAAACGATCAGTGCTTATCTTGTTCGAACGGGAGGATGCGGCTCACCCCCACAGTTCACAGATCAGGTGTGACAACAAAAATTCGGATCGTCCAGACCAAACCTAGTCTTCTAAGTTTTTTTTTCATGTTTTTTTCATCAACTGAAGGGGCTATTTCCCCAATGTCCAACTTTGGCATCCCGTTTGTTTTTTTTCCCACTCACCGTCTGTTTACATTTATGATTTCGATCATGACGATTTCGGCCTTGTTCCTGAGAAGACTTGACCTCGATCATGAGCTGGCCCAGTTCAAGCCGAGCGTGTGAATCCCGGCCGAGTAGTCGCACGAACCGAACTGTATTTTCCTTGACGACGAGCTCGGCCCGCCCTTGTCGCTGCTTCGGGACCGAATGTGGGAACCGCAGAAATTGGAAAAACGTGTCCATTATCTGTCTATCTATGTACCGAAGATACATACATACATAGTACATACGTATACCTACTCAAGTCAATGACGATAAAGAGAAAGAGAGAAAAAACAAATTGACATATGTAATAATGAGAAAAATTTTCTAAAGTCCGTGTCCTTCAGCCGCAAACGAGGCCAGGGCTGCCCGGACCTCGTTCCTGCCAAAGCTCCCTGTGGTGTAAATCACCTTGCTGACCTCGAACCCATTGAATTGGCTGGCTGCGCAAACTGTATAGGCACCCATGTTATCAAAGCCCAACCAATCGCCGACTTGAAGAGCGGCTGGAAGTGTCGTTTTGGGGCAAACCAAATCGATCGAGTCGCAGGTCGGTCCCCATACGCTGCTGAGGTGTTGTGGTTCCGAGTCCGCGATATGGAACGAGCCATTCATAGAGAGGACATAAGGTTGCACGACCTGATGATCGAAAAGAATACAGTTGAATGCACCATATACGCCATCATTGATGTAGTCTATTTTGTGTTTTTTCAATCGCCAACCGATTGGGGAAAACAAATCAGCAACGGAGAACAAACCAAATGAGAACATGAAAAACAAAAAAGCCGAGCTTCGTTAGAAAGGATTCCAAAAGGCGAAAACAAAAAAACGTATAAACTCACACATGACAGCGGGCTGATCTGTATCTGCGGCAGACTTTTCTATGGCGGTGCCCTGAGAAGAAGCATTGCCGTTGGCGAGAGGCGCACGACGTGCGATGATGTTGACGGCAAGCCTGAATGCCTTGGAGACGTAGAAGCGTCCCGGTTCCGCAATGATTTTGATATCCTGTCGATCAGGGAAGTAGCGGTCGATGGCTTGTGTGATGACGGCCGCGGCGCGTTCGAAGAGGGCGTCTTCAAATCCGCCTCCGACATCGAGCAACTTAAACGCATATCCGGCTTCTTTTCCCATATCGAACACAGCGCGGGCGCGCATGATCGCATCCGTGTAGACAGAAGGGTCGTAGCACCCACTGCCGACATGAAAGCTGACCCCGACGACGTCAAGGTTCAACTCTTTAGCCTTTGCGAGAAGGCCGGGAACGGTGGTGAGAGCAGCACCGAATTTTATGCCAAATGCACACAGGCTCTTGGAATCGTCTGTTAGAATTCGGATGATACATTTAGCGCGAGGGTGGGCCCGCGCGATTTTGTAAAGTTCGTCAGCGTTATCGAAGGTCATCATGTCGACCCCTCTTTTCGCCGCGTTACGAACAAAAGACACTGCTTTGCAGGGGTTCGCGAAGATGATGCTCGAAGGCTCGATCCCCCCCACATCGAGAACTTGTGCGATTTCGTTGTTGGAGGCACAATCAAAGCCTGCGCCTAAAGAAGCAAGAAGGCGTATGACATAAGGGTCTGGGTTGCATTTGACCGCTGCGAAAAAGAAGATAAAAAATCGATTGATCAGCTTGTGAAAAGAATTCTTCGTTATGACCGCATCATCAACATACCATAGAATGGCTGAATCTCCGGAAGACACGCCTTCCATCTCTGGTGTTGATTATACACCTGACTGAGGTCTGCGACAAAGAAGGCCTTTTCGGCATCCGGTTCATGACCTGCCGCGCGACGAGAAGCGTT
Source organism: Psilocybe tampanensis (assembly GCA_019904355.1). Classification (NCBI taxonomy): domain Eukaryota; kingdom Fungi; phylum Basidiomycota; class Agaricomycetes; order Agaricales; family Agrocybaceae; genus Psilocybe; species Psilocybe tampanensis. The sequence continues at coordinate 36,045 of JAHXRV010004775.1, forward strand.
CATGATGCCATTGCGAAGATGAACTTCAGGATGACCGGAAAGAAGTGGCGGTAAAGATGGGAATATAACTTCTTCTGCGTGGATGTGAGAGTCGGGATTGAAGGGAGTAGCGGTCACACGCAGAGGTGGAGAAGATGAGAGGATATCATTGACCAAAACATTGGTGGGCCACGGGAGGTTGTTTTCGTGGTAATGAGAAAAGGAATCAGATGACGATATAGGGAATTCGATCGGGTTGACGGCCGGAAGAATTTCTAGACGTGACATTGAAATTTCGGGGATATCGAGAGGATCAATCGTGAATGGGAAAGCTCGCAGCGGGTGGATCGTAGGAAATGGGTTTTGGTTTCAGTAGGACGATGGGAGTCGTTGGTTGGTTTTTGGTAGGTAGGCGTTTGGGTAGTCTCTGTAGTCTGCTTCTTTGCGTTGACCCGGATTACCGAACCTGAACCGCCACGGTCGATGGCGAGCCGGGCGGGAGAGGACGGCAAAGGATGCGGGTTTTGTCAGTCGATGCGGGTTCCTCGCTCCCTGTACAGCGAGGAAACGGCTTGAAGGGCGAATAAAGGGGTTTGGAAAGGGAAAAGGCTGCGTTCGAAAGAAAAATCGGTATTTTTATCAGTTGGGGGGCTTATCGATGGGTGTAAGTCCTGTCAGGGAGGTTCGCCTACGCTCTTGTGAGCACAAGATATAGCCAACACGAAACGTATTTTCAACTCACCTCGAACCGATGACCACCTGCAGATCCAAAAAAGACAGGGTCAACAAACCAAGAAATTTTCTTCAGAAGGGGCTTTAGACGCACTCAAGGGTCAACAAACGGAGATCTCTGTTTCTTCCTTGGTCAGTAATGATGAACCAATGTGCCCCAAACGCCGTGCGGTGTCGACGACGCTCAAGGGTGCTCAGATGGACGATAAATGAAAGCGCAGCGGACGGTCGCTGGTTGGGTTTGTGGACAACAAATACCGTCCAAGCGGAGTTTGAAGAAACTATCGATAACTAGTTCGGTCTCTCCCGGTTGGCCCAGCACATCACCGCCCCCTCCACATGTGCCCTCCTTTCCACCGCGTTTCATCGTGAACAACGGGTTATACGACAGTGAGCAGCCTTTTGCCATAGGATGGAAGTGTACTATGAAAATATTTCCGTCTCTGCAGGCATTTTACCACTGATAATCCAGATTTTGAATCTTGATTGACAGTTGACTAAAGCGGAATCCCCTCTCTATCGATCCATAGGAAAAACCAATGAGGCCGAGGTCACTCACTACCTTGGGCTTGAAGACATGCTGTATGACGACTTGATGCTCGTTCGAGGAGCAATAACTTTAGGTTCAAGTATCCACAGATCGATTCATTACCTTTCATAACACATATTATTGCCATTCGTCAAACCATCTGTCATTTTCATCTCCAACGCGTTTGTCTCGGAACAAAAACATATCGTTAACGGCAACTCAAGGCGATGATGTTCCGCATTTTGCTTTTGGAGCTGTTGGCCCAATAACTGCCCAATACAGTCCCCCAAACCTTTTTTTCCAAGTCAATTTTCCAAGGCACACATTGAAGAATGAAACGACACAAGCGGGTCTCGGAACGAGAACGAGACTATGTAATTGCACTGCTAATACGCCGAGATGACAGCAATCTGACTAGTTCGTTCTCTAGTTCGTCTCATAGGCCATCACAGGCCGTCTTGCTTCCGGAGTCGAGGACGACAATCTGCCTATCGAGGCTTATCGAGGACGAACCGTGCTTTTAATTGTTTGCCGAGCTCCCCGCGTCAGGGGCTGTCAAACACTGCTGGGACATACGCTGTCTCTTCGATATCTCACCCATTCGTGCTTATTTCTCGGTTTTCTGGTACGGATATCAGCTTGCCCTCTTCCGAATTCTCCGATTCATGCCACTTCACAAGAACTTGGATAGCATCACTGCATCCGTTCCCATCTATCAATGGCATGCGCTCCAACCCAGAGCATTCCCCGGACTTTCGACTTATCCGTGTGTTTTTTAATCTTGACGCTTAGAACCAAGCTGACGCTGACGTGGACATGTTAGTTTTCGCTTTGGCGATGTACTCGGAGTTGGGTCGGGTCATTGATATCATACCAAGGTGATGTTGAGGTCGCCTCGAGAAGTTTCTGTTTCTGTTTCTGTTCCTTCTAGATCTAGCGTGCAACGCGTCTCGTCGTGGAATTTGGAGTTGATCTCATGGTCTCTTTTAACTTTCACCGAACTTATTTCACGGATTTGGATCGGCAACCCCTTGCAAATTAATTGAATACTAGCGTCCGTGCCTTCTCCTGCGCTTGACCATCTGTTCGAGACGTATGGCCCTCCTATGGGTATGAGTCTTTCCGATGAACAAAGCCTTGTCCTTCGCCGGTCGACTCTGAACCACAAAGAGGGGGTCAACATCCGATTCGGTAAAGTCCATGACATTCGTATGCCGCAGAAGCGAAACATGAACTCTCAATCGAGCTGTTTGGACTTTTGATCGAGGGAGCACGTTCGGTCGGTCATCGAGAGGTAAGTACGGAACTTGTACCCATCTATATTTGCAAATGAAAAATGCTTATCCCTTCCACGACGCTCCACGACATATGCGTCTGTTGTCCTATATAATAGCGCAAACACTGCCTAGTGGTTAACTCCATGAAGTGACCTCAAAGCACCCCACGAGACCCGGTGCCTTTGCACGCCTAACTGAGACTCAGCTCTACGCATGTGCTCTCTTGACCTCTACCACTGATGCCAGTGATTTCGTCGGAGCATTTGATCATCAGGTCTATTGTTGGACCACGGTGAAATATTAATAACATACTTAGGAACCGTGAGCCAAGAATGGGACGGGACGCAACTGAAACGGAACTTTAAAAAAAACACCTTAAAAAACATCCTTGTCAATTGGCCAAGGCTGGCCTTAGCCTCAAGGTCGGATATAAGGACAAGATCATGATGTTTATACGTGCAGCATGTGAGTTTAATTTGCATGTCGCAATAGATCGCAATATCATTTTTGTCACTCAAGCACCTTCTTCTTAATCTCGCTAAGGGGAGTTTTTAATTGATCCTGCGCAGTTTTCTAAATCAGGGCGTCTCCAAGGTTAATCCGCTAGGGGGGAACTTCTCTTTTCGCAAGGAACGCTCTTTCGTGGATACACACCTACAGCTCGTGGAGTCCTCGCACTCAGCAGCCCAGCAAATCGCACGCTAATGTACTCTGGATAGATGAGTTTCCGTTATCATTCGTACGGACGACGTACTAGGGAATCGGAATAACCGCTCTTACCCATTCTCCAACGATCTGGTCCAGACTTCCAGCCTGCGCTGTGTACAGCAAAGCGACAGTCCTGGAAATTTGTCGAGGAAAAACCCGAAGCAAATGGGCCGTACCCATGCCGTTGTTTCTGTGGGCGATCATGATCATGAGCGGTATTATTGTAAAATGCTCGTCAGACCTAAGGCTAGGAGAATTTTGAAATGATGAGGCCTGCAAATATGTTTAGCATGATTCGAATTTCGAAGCTTCAAGGAGAAATCACATTACCGATCCTTCGCCCGCCCTGGGGAGTCGCATGTTCGGCCAGTGACAATTAAGTCTTAGCCTCGCTGAAGAAAAAAAAACAAAACCATCACAGGCGCTTCAGCTCCCGGTGTGGCTGGATCAACATGGGGCTCGCGGTCCATATAGTAATTCAATCACTGTTATACTTGATCGGAGTCGTAAATGTAATAATAACCTTCACATTGTCATCGTATCTACTTATCTACGGGACATTGTTGTCGAATTACCCGAAGGATTTTCTCTTGGGTGCGTTCTTCTCTCCGCAGCACTTGCGTGGCATCACAGCCTGAGGATGACGATTTCCCTTTGCCTATCAACTGAAGCTTTCGTTCGGTATAAGTGTTGCATCGATATAAACAAGATGGATATATATGACTAGGTGAGAGCGTTGGTTGCCAATTTGATCTGGTCGCTCAAATGCTCCTTTGTCTGTTAACAGCGCGCTACGTCGGTTTGTGTGAAAATCCATGAAATTGCCGCCTATCGAGAAGAGAAGCACATCGTGGCATCATCGTAATGTACTGATATACTTCCATACATTGTGCCAGTTCAGTTTGACCATACGAACCTAGCACCAGTACTCCAAGGGGCAGAAAGGAGTTGAACCGGTCCCACGGATACGGGATACCCCTCTTTTGAACAGTCGCACCGAAAGTGACGGGACCGCGATTATGGGTACTTCTACATACAAGCTTTTACAAGGGCTTATTTGGTTCTTGGAAAACATTTGAAAGGCCTAAAAAAGATATCTGGCCTCAGCCGCTTGGGAATCACAGGCTGGTTGTAAGTGTTCCAATCAAAAACCATTCAGTTGTGTGTCCACAATCCCCCCGATGACTGGAGGAGAGCTGGACAACCGCGGTTATCCACCCAGCGTCGTCGTAATTGCGCACTAATATATTTAAAAAAGCAATTCCTCGGAGTATTACGATCAGGATCAGGAGGACATAAATATCGAATAACGACAATACAAAGGGATGATATGGAGGAAATTTTCTTTTTAAAGTTTCCCTGCGCATGGAAAGGAATTAGCATTCAAGAGCCTAAATCCAATGGGGTCGCCGCCGCCTCTGCCTTCAACGTACATATATCGTACAGGCCATCATGTCACCGACACAGAGAAAATCAGAAAAGCAATGGGAATATGAACCATGAATAATGACAGCGCGAGAACGTTGCTCGATGGTCGACGAGTCTTCTTTGAATTTTCTATGTTGAACCTGTCGCCGTTGCTACGAACAAGGGAGCTTTTTCCATTATTGGACTGGTATCAAGCCGCCCTGGCCCTCAGGCCCATTCAACCGCAACTTAAACGGCCTATCGAGGCACCCGCACAAACGAGCCTAAGAAGGGCATGACATAACACACTAGAAGTGCATAAAAAATGGCAGTATGTTACTATTTGGAACTTCTATAATTGAAGGGGCACTGAGTAACCTTGAATGAATTTATGTGAGATACACATACGTACATGAGTTGTGGGTAGCAGAGAGCAGCCGCTTGTTTCAAAGGTGCGACATTTTGACATGACCACAGACTTTAAGGAGGCCCACTCCTGTTCGCGCTGGCCTCGTGATCGCGAGATCGTCGCGTTAATGGAGGTAATGAGTTAGTCGGCGCAACCTGTGTGTACAGTGAAGGAGGCGCCGTCTGTCTGGAAAAAGAAGGAAGGTTAGGATGAGGAACCCCAGATGTCCAAGGCACCGTCGTCGAAGTCGAATAGATTGGATTGGGTAGGTTGGAAGATCGAGGGGGCGGAATGGGCTGTCCTTCGATGGCGCTAGAACCACTGTCTGCACTTTCCCACTCCAAGATGCCACCTAAAGGGATATGTTGGACGACAACGCGCTTTCCCAACACCTCGGCCTAAAGAACCATCAGGTCCGTGTTGACACGATGTATGACAAGGATGTAAACCGAAGATAATGCTCACTTCAAACATCTTGAACAATCCTGAATTGACTTTACTCCAGTTGGGTACTCCAACCGCGATCGAGTGAAGCTGGGAAGAATGTTCATGGAAGGGTCCGTACTTGACATCGTGAATGCGCATGATCGACATAAAATACAGATTCGAGGGTGGCAACGGGGGGTGCAGGATGGAGGACACGGGGATTTCTGTTTGATCTGGCGTTGATCGAGACAGTTCGACATAAACGAAGGCATTTCATTTAATAATCGATTACTCGCCTCGGAGCTGGCCGCTGCCAAAGATATACGGAAGAAAAGAATAATCGTCCAAGCCCCAGACACCGTGACTCCCAGCAGGTTCAAGACGGTATGTGTCCTGGAGCTTCCAGCAGAGTTGTAGGTATTTCAAGAAGACAGAAAGCACGAGATCCCTTTCTTCGTTTGGATTTGGGTCGAAAAAGCGGATAAGAGTCAAACAAAGAAGAAAGAGAGCAAAGCAAGTTTCATGACCACTGCCGTAGTCCATCCGCGTAAACGAGCCAAAGGAAAGCAGAAGGTAAGGTTTGACATAGGGGATCGCCGCCGAGAAGTCTGGTGCTAGCAGGCTCTCCAGTATGTCATCGCATCTCTGCCGAAATGGTGTATCAATTTGGGCCAATATCATTCAATCGGGGACAGCGGACCTCCTCCAGTCGTTTTCCCCAAGTCCGAAATGCAAGGTTTCCAAACCGCTGGGGCGTTTTCATGGGTGGTATTTCGTCTACCCATCGACTTAATTCGCTAAGAAGCAACAAGATCTTATCTATCGACTGAAGAATTTCGAATGAACTCTGGGGAAAAGAATATAACATCGATAAGGCTTACTGGGCTACGGCGATCTGACTCCCATGGAAGCTTATAACCCACAACAGACTCGTTCAACCTTCGCAAGAAGAGTCCGTAATCCCGATAAGACTGCGTGGTTTTCCAGTGATCGACATCTTCATCTGTTTGGATTTTCAAGACAGGAAGTGGTTTGTTGGAGAGCTCTGAGATAGATATACTCCGAATTTGGGGAATATCTTGATACATTGAGGTCATTTCCAAGTATTGAATGCCAACGGCCGTCTATAGAGGTGTCCAGAAGAATCAAGGGCGTTGAACAAGTCAAGAACAAGTCATGGATCAGCCTAGGGGCCGTCGGTGTCAATGTGAGTCACGCCCGGAGTCACGAACGCGTTATGTCACGGTGACTCAACAACAATATTTGATCAACCTTTCCGCAAGTTGAACCAAAACTTGATTTGAACAACCATTCTCTCGCTGGACTTGTTCTGATCCTTGATAACATCCAATCCAAAACATTTGTGAACTCTGAAAATCCGTTAGTGTTTAGAAATGGCACCATACGACGAGTGGAACAGGCTGGACGAAGAAGAGGAAGAACTGCTTGACGCGTCGGTAAGTGGATCAAGCGAAAGCCATTTTTTACGGCGAATTAACATAGGCCTTTCTACAGGTATATGAGACCAAGCGAGACGTTATCCTTTTCTGCATTGACTGCTCTGAATCCATGTTGAAGCTCTACGATGACCCGAACTACGAAGATGTTCAAACATGCCACCTTTTCACCGCTCTTGAGGCAGCTATGGAAATTCAGAAGAGGAAGATTATTGTTGGCCCGAACGATTCCGTTGGAATCTTGCTTTTCAACACAGTGAGAATAACTCAATCTTCAAAACCACATGAGTGACCCAAACATCTATCAAGACGAGAACACCGGTCGGAAATGGGAACCAAACTTCAGAAATCAAGCAGAATACCTTTCTTTTCCAGCCTATTGCCCCTCTAAGCGCTCCAAAGGTCCAAGAACTAGTCCAACTTCTCAATTGTCAGTTCCCATATCCATGTACCCGTCGTCCCTCGCTTAATTGTTTATCAAGGTGCGCGAGAAGATCCTGAGGAGTTGAGAAAGACTTTCCCGCCTTTGACAACTGGCCGGGTTCCGATGGGCGACGTGTTCACCAGCTGTAATTGGGTTATACGAGATGGGTCAGTAGACAGTTGTCCCATTTGATCATTTCGCTGAGAATCCACCGAAGTGCCCCGAAGACGGCTTCCAAGCGCGTGTTTCTTATTACGGACGAGGATAACCCTCACACCCAAGCTGCCAGAAAGCAATTGAATACTTCAGCCCGTACCACTCTGATCGTGAGTTCCCATTTGGTTTCTTCTATAAGACCTAAGATTGAAGTCATCACAGGACCTGACACAAGCCGGTGTCTCGGTAGAACCTTTCTTCATCAGCACAGAAGAAAAGCGATTCGATCTTTCCAAGTTCTACTCTGTGAATCTCTCTCTGATCACTACCGTTTGTCTACTTGGGCTGACATGCATATAAGGCTGTTTTGCAACCCACAAACACTGAGGATGAGGAGGAAATCCAGAAAGACTCCTCTATCCTACCAGAGTCGATTTTGGTCTCGAAGATTGAAGATCTGTTATCTCAGATGCGTTTCCACGAAAATCCTAAGCGATCCTTATTCAGTGTCCCATTCCAGCTGGCTGACGGCTTCACTATTGGAATCAAAGGGTATATCTTCCTTATTCACCCCAAATTCTTCCCTGATTGTATTTTTGACATGTCCAGATACGGCTTGGTCACAGAACAAAAGAAAGGTCCATATAAGTTTTTCGCTGATCTTGGAGATAGGATGGAAGTCGCCACGGTTCAAACAAATTATGCTGATGAGGTTCGAAACCGAACCAGTCCAAGTCGCGTATAATTCATGACCGACCTTTTTATTATAGGACCGACAGACTGAGGTTGACAAGGCAAAGATGCTGTTCGGGCCCGACTTGGGCTCAGGAGGCGCAGCTGGTCTTGATGATGACGAACCTGCGAGTCAAGAAGCTAACGACACCTTTGGCACTCGCGTCGTCAAGGCTGGCTCTCGTGTGAGTTGCTCCTTATCAGAAATATCTGAGCATACGAATGATTTTCACCGTTAGCCGTTCTATACTGCGGAAGAAATTAGATCTTTCCGCACTCTGGGTCTTGAACCTGGTGGGTCGATAAGGGCGTCCTTGATGTCGCATTTCATTAACCGTCGCGAGTCTAGGCATCAAGTTACTTGGTTTCAAAGACCGTAGTGAACTCCTCCTTGAAGACAATGTGAAGCATTCTCAGTTCATCTACCCCGATGAAATGGTACGTCAAATGGGCGGTATAGATTTGAGAATGCTCAGTAACCTCTGGTACTATGTTCTTAGACATATTCGGGTAGCAAGCGCACATTCAGTGCGTTGCTTAAGTCGATGATCAAGAAGAACAAAATTGGCCTTGCACTTTGTTTGACGCGCCGAAACGCAACACCGTGTTTCTGTGCCCTGCTTCCTCAGGTATGAAATGTCTGTATCCAGCGCAACGAGTCGTTTGATTAATCTAAATGTAGGAGGAAGAAAAGACGGGCGACGTTTGGAGTGAACCATCAGGCTTTCATCTCATCCAACTCCCATTTGCAGATGATATCCGAGAAGCACCCATCAAAGAGGGTTTCCGAGGTAAACATCCCACAACTTGTTAGGTAGCTTGTATTAACTGTCTAGAACAGCCTCTGAAGAGTTGAAGGACGCAGCTGATGCATGGATTCACAAAATATCTGTCAAAAATGGAGGGTACCCACCGGACTCGTATCCGAATCCTGGTGTGTATCACATCGTATCAACGGCCCGTTCATTCTGATAATCTATCATCCTTTCCCGCAGCCCTTGCGTTCCATAACGCACAGCTTCAGGCAAGCGCGTTCCGAGAAGAGTTCGATCCCGACTCCTTCGAGGATTTGACAGAGCCAAAGGTGGAATCGATTCATAAGGTACGAAATATTGTGTCCCCCTGGATGTTTATGCTCACCAAGTCCCGTTCTCTTCGTACCAGCGTGCCGGCAAATTGATGAAGGTGTGGAAAGATGCTCTCGCCGAAGATCCATCGATGAATGTTGTGGTCCCAACCACTGGTTCGAAGCGCAAGGCGGTTCGTTGAACTTTCCGTTCAGTACTCGGCCTACTCAAAATCTGAATGGCCAGGACACGACCGTTGACGAAGCGGAAATTCGGAGCAAATATGAAGCTCGCCAACTTTCCAAGGTACTGCTTGTATTTAAACGATTGATTGAGTTGATTGATAACCAGTATCTTTGCCTAGTTACGTGTGGATCAGCTGAAGGTATGGATTAATCTCGATCAACGACACGGATACTCTCTTAATAGTTTTCCACCAGGATTTTCTGAAGTCAAAAGGACAGTCTGGATCTGGAAAGAAAGCCGATTTGGTTCAACGCGTGGAGGACTGGTTTGAGTCTCATTGATTCGTCTCTGGTGCTCAGCGTGTATGTTCAACCCACACGTTCATTTGTCTTCTCCAAATGTCTTTCCCTCCGTTAGATTGTGCCGATATTTATGTTTTGACACTTTCCCTGATGCCGGTTTGGGGTTATTGCTCTCGATTCCAAACCCTATGTGGCGGCTTGGTCCTGCTTGGTGCATGACTCCGTGGTGGATTGGTCCAGGGTAGTAAAAGGCCTGGTCACGTTCTAAATTCAATTTTCCTTTTCCATTTCGATTTCCCCCCAGGTTCAATTTATTTCACGGCAATTGTCGTGGATTGGTCTATGGCTCTTTCCGTTATGAAAATGGTCCTCGGCCTCTGCTTTTTTGGGGCCTTTGTGGAGACCTTGTGCTAGGAAATCCTCCGTGGATGACGATAACAAAAGGTCCTCGATAACGTATCGCTCTCTCAGGCCCTCGTAGATGTCTCGGAAAAGGCCTTCGAGATGCACACAATCTTTGGACATCGGGCAAGAATAACGGCCATCCCGAGATCGTTTTGAAAGGAGGACTATTGTCACTTTCTCTGGAAAGGTTTATCGGCGACTTATTACCCTCTGCAGGGACTGGTTTAATCTTTGGGGTTGCGTAAAAGACCCTCTTGGTATTCCGTCTACTACTCCTCGTTCTGGGTCTCAAAGGTCTCGACGTCGGCGGCCATTCGGGAATGGCATAGCCAACGCCGTGAACTGGAAGGGGGCCTGTATAACTTGGAAATGCCCGAGGTGTGTGGCACAAGGAGGGCATCACGCAAACCTACCCAAACCCACATGCCCTCAGGGGAGGAAGGTTCCGATGCCATGTTAATTGCGGCGCAAAACCTCGGACGAAAAGGACTGAAACTGTGATTGTCGAAATCCGCTGTAATCTCAACTGATCGAGAAACAGTCAGGAGGTCCAGAGAGCTGGTTCTTCAGGTCGCAAGTGGATGAGAGCAGTGCTGGGTTAGGAAGCCGATCAATGAGATTGAATGAACGGCGGGACGTCGGGGGAGCCTTCTGTCATTTGGTAAACGCTGTGAACTGTTATTTCTGGGGATTCAGAGGACCTCGTTCAATGGTGCATGACTTACATACTTGGTCCCCTTCAAGAATACTCTCGGCCCGAGTCACTGAGTGGTCACAACACAAACAATACGCGCTCTCGGCTGGCTGCGTCATGAGAGAAATATGATATTCTCTCATTCATCGGCGATCTCTCTAGGTGTTAGGTCCAATAAGACTTTATTTATCTCTTAGATGGTCCAGTGCAGTCCAGTGCACCTTGTGGAGAGCCATTTGATCCCTGATTCACCAATCGAAAGAGAGCGGTCAACGTTTTAAATCAAGAACGTGGGGGATTGAGACCTGTTGAGATATGTACAAGGTCTCAAGGTTCCCGCTTGAACTGGTAGCACTAAGCAACAAATTAAATCCTTCAACCTTATGGCGGCTATTTCAAAGTTCTGGTCGAATGTTCTCTGAGATTACGCTGATTCGCTTACTAAATTAGGCAATTACTTGGCAAGATCAGGGTTCTCACAATTCATTATGTGAGGAACACACTTGAAATACGATGATGAGAAGCCATAAAACATGCAGTACTTTGTACACGTCCATACAATCTATTACGGGGAATTGGATAGCACAGGACCATTTCGAAATCCAATCTTTTTCGAGAGAGTTTGGGATACGTTGGGAGTGGGTCGTCTTGTATACAAACCCATCCAAAACTCTCTCATGCCGATATACTGTACACATGACGACCGGCAACATGTGTCTATTGAACGCAATTGGACCCGTCCCTGATCTGTTCTATAATGAAAGGGGGACAGCGGGGGACAGCTCACAAGGGGCTCGAAGCGGACGTATGTAAGTTTATCAAAGACAACGGTTTTTCCTGTAAACGTTTGATCTACAGGTCATACTTAACATGTATGTATGTAATCGGTGTGTGATTGCGTTGTCATTCACGACGAAGATTCGGAGAAATACCGACGTAATGCTTTTGTATTTTGTTTCAGCAAACACCCATTGAACTGAGGGTGCCACGTCATGTTCGCTGATCTTCCCAGGTCCGTTTGGGTGACAAGAAATGTTCGTTGAACGATGGCTCTATCCGTATTAATGGAGGTAACAAGGCAAAGACCGGTACCTTGCATGTAGCATTCCATATGTGAATATTCTTGAAGGTCCATGATCATGCGGGAACATGCTATTTTGTACCTGTCGTATGTGCAAATTCCCTTGAAGTTCACCTTGATCCAGTATTCCGTTCAGAAAAGCTTAAACTGTGTTAATTAAAAGCCGTCTAGTGTGTGCTCCTGTGGACGTGGGGCCTTGTTGAAGTTATTCTGACCAATAAACCTGAGAGAATGGTAACCATTAAGATAACTCCATAAAGACGCAAGGGCGGAATTCTCACCAATTCCAACTTGAACTGTTCTATGAAGAAAGTACATAACTTGTTTGTTCAAACGCCTGATGATTCAAAGAGCGTCAGATATATCAGCCTCGTTGAAACTAGTGTTCCTAGAAACCTCCTCTATGCCCCAGGGGCCAGCACTGGTCGACGACACGGCCAACGACAGCGGCGCAAAGCAAATAGGCGCCCTCCTCACTTCTCACTCATAGGGTATCCTATCAGGCATGCTAAATTCAGGAATGTACGCCCTCTCTCAGTGCTCATATGACTTGTATGATATTCATGGATTGAATTGAAAGGTAGAAAACACGTAGACTTAAGCTTGAGGAGTCTAAGTTAACCTTCAAGAAACGCAAAGTACTTTGCCCGGTTCGAGAGTCGATAACATAACTCCAATTCGGCAAGATCCGAATGTCGCCATCTTATCCGATAAGGGCAATGATGACTAACCGACCTCGGCGACGGCGACGTTCTCATCGTTCGCAGGTTTATAACCCTTCGCTCTTTCTTTTCTTTTCTCTACGACAATGTCTACATCCAACTATGTCGAGGTGAACTCTCCGGCCCACTTCCAGGAACTTTTGTCGGCCGATCTCAACAGAGTGTCAATTATCAACTTCTGGGCACCCTGGGCAGAGCCATGCAAACAAATGAACGAAGTAGTAGCAGAATTGGCGAAAAAGTACCCTGTGGCTCTGTTCTTGCAGGTGTGTGGTGTTTTTCTCTCTCGGTTTTCGATTCTAACTTTCTTTGATCTGTAGGTCGAAGCCGAGACCCAAGCAGATATCGCCGAATCCTTTGAAATCGAGGCAGTTCCTACATTTCTCCTGCTGAGAGTATGTAACCCTGATTTTCATGGGAGATAACCAGGTATGCTTATCAGTTACAGGGACACACCCTCCTTGATCGTATATCAGGTGCCGATGCGTCTGCTCTTACGCAGTCTGTAGCGAAACATGCCACCGCCCCTGCCTATAATCCCTTGTCTCGGACCGACAATGCTCCAGCTAAAGCCCCGACCGTCGTGCCTTCAGAACTGCAACAGGAGAAAACAGAGACTCAAGATGAATTGAATCAGCGACTTCGGGGTTTAATGAACCAAAGCAAGATTGTTCTGTTCATGAAAGGTACCCCAGAAGCCCCTCGATGCGGATTTTCGCGGAAGATATCCGGACTGTTGAAAGACCATAACATTGATTTCACAACCTTTGATATCCTGAGCGATGAAAGCGTCCGTCAGGGTGAGTAACAGTTCAGGCCCAACGTACCTAGCTATTCGATGTTTATGCCATTTTCAGGGCTCAAGGTTTTGAATGATTGGCCGACCTTCCCTCAGTTGATCGTCAACGGCGAGCTGGTTGGTGGCTTGGACATCGTCCAAGAGATGGTGGAAACGGGCGAGCTCAAACAGATCATCGCCTAGATCCAAGATCTAGTGGTTCGGTTTTCTATTTCCTCTTATACTTATGTAGGTTTTCTTTGTTTTTACATCTGAAGTGTCTTTTTATCATTTCCGGGATTAATGAACGACGCCCGCTCATTGGCTGAATTGCTGTCCGTCTACCCATTTCTTCTTAGCGTCCGATGCTTTTTCTTGCCACAGAGCGTTAAATCCGTTGGCCATCACCAAGCCGTGCCTCTGGAGTATTTCCCATTCCCAAGAATGTCGCTGCCAGTTTATCGGATATGATGATTCACCTCTAAATCGTTTTCAACCTCGAACGGAGTCGAACCAATTGGCGAAGGAAGCGGAAGCTTTGTTCCAATCATTTTCGTGTATTGACTCTTCTTCCCAGTAGCTTTAACACCTAAACCGAATTGCAGCCGTTCAAGCGTTGAAACAACTTGAAAAGTGGAAATCGAAAGCTGAACCAAAGCCGCACTTGAAAGTGAGAAAATAAATCACCTTCACGATCACGTGCTTGGCGCGCCTTTATTAGTATTAGCGTGGTTAGCTAAAATCTTTTGAAAAATCCTTTCATTCATCGTTCCATTCAAAACATTACGCGTACAAGCTTGTTGGTCTTCTGGGACCTTCTCCTTCTTCAGTGGCTTTTGCTCTATCTTTTCGAACTGCTCAACCTCCATTCTGCGATTGTATTACCCACTTGCTACTCCCCGCGTCAAAACTCAAGATGAACAGGAGTAACCTGAGCCGAAATGAAATGCTCAAAATACGTTTAGGACAACTGGCAAAGACCTATGATACAGGAAAAGGAAGGTAACCTCTCTTCTTCTTCTTCTACTTTACCGCGTTCCATGGTTTTGACGACATTCATCAGAACCCTTGAAGAACTGAAGAAGTCGACGGATGTTCTCAGAGGGCAGGAATCGCTCAGACTGAGGCAATTCTGTACCACGGAATGCATGATTCCTCTACGTGATCTTGACGACTATGGACAGGCTCTCATGATGGGGGATGAAGGCTTTGTTCGCACCGAGTATGACACTCGCTTGAGGTTGTTGTCGGCAACGATGGAGGATGAGCAGGCCGCAAAAGACGAACTCAATCGACAGTACTATTCCCTTCGATGGGGCCCGACCGAAGTTCCTCTGTTCAATCTTCTCGGATTACTCATGCTGCTTATGCCGAGCAAAAAGGAAGCCTATTTGAAAACTGCCAAGTTTTACATCGATATGGGAGTCCCCGTCGACGGAAAGGATTTGTCTGGCACTACCGCCTTGTCCCACTGCTTCTCTACGAAACCGAGCGTTGAACTCGAATACGCGCAGATGCTCTATGACGCAGGGGGTGATGTCAACACTCGGAACCGATATGGCGCGACGGTAGCGCACGAAATAGTGCAGGTCTACGACCCATCCGATCCCGTGGTCGTTGGGAAGGCACGAAGGTGTCTGGAATGGTTCCTCAACCATGGCGGAAGCCTTGACATTGCGGACGGGGATGGAGTTACTCCGCGCTTCATGTGTGGGAAGTTCACTCGTTCGATCCCAGCTTTCAAGACTTTGGCAGATGAAGAGGATCAGAAGAGGAAAGCGAAGGGTGATTCATGCTGTTCTCTTTGTGGCCGTGATGGAGGGCCGCTTCTCACTTGCAGCAGGTGCAAGAA
Organism: Psilocybe tampanensis; assembly: GCA_019904355.1. Lineage (NCBI taxonomy): Eukaryota > Fungi > Basidiomycota > Agaricomycetes > Agaricales > Agrocybaceae > Psilocybe > Psilocybe tampanensis. Next base: position 51,368 of record JAHXRV010004775.1, read on the forward strand.
GGCCAAATACTGTTCTCCCAAGTCCCGCGCCTGCCAAAAGTTGGATTGGCCGAAACATAAGAAGGAGTGCAAGGCATGTCATCAGTTCCACTCGCGTGATTCATATCTAATGCAGTTCTTCGGACTCTCCGGTTAGGCTTAGATCAACACTTACACGACATCTCGACGTACTTTCCTTTTCCTTTTCAATTCATTCGTACGCCACAGATTTTTTTCCTTATTGAATTACTTACAGTATGTGACTGCTCTTTCTCAGCCATTGCATCTGATCATCCTATTAAGTATTAACGTTGATGATATATCTCATACATGTAAGCGTTCTACATTCACTATTTGGGTGCATTTTCCCTATCTCATGCAAAACCCAGACCTCTCTTCGGCATCGTGCCATATTCACATCATGTACAGGTGTTTTCCACACGCAATATATTTTTTCACCCTCGACATACACGTCAGGCTTAATTCAAAACGAAAGTGGTGTATATCCACTCATGTCATTGCGGTCATTGACCTTTCGGTAATCCTCGGCAGTAGGTATGGTCTACACGGCTTCTGGCTCCATGCCGAGGTATAGCTCAAGAGTGTTCGCACACCCTCGTTCACACCACGAAGAAAAGACTCAAACCTCTGGCCGCCGGAAAACCCATATGTTATCCTCGATTCTCTGAGATCCGAAGCCATTAGAGTTCTTGCTCAGGCCGCCGTGTTTACCCACTCAAAAAACCGGAGTAGGCCTCCAAAGCCTGGGTGTGGCTTATGTATATGGCATCCTTGATGTTCTAATATTCCGGATTCTCTGTCCAATGCCCAGGTATCTGGCGTTTTAATCAAGCTAGCATCGCAAAAGGATTCTTAGCACTAAGAGCCATCGAACATGGAAGACGGAAGAGCTGTTAGCCATCGATGGTGTTGCGGAGCCCATGGATCAACTTGGACCTCTTTCCGGGGTAGTCTCGCGTGGTAAGCATGTATCTTTCATTTTAATACCGCACAAGATCCGATCCAACTTCGGTCTTTGAAGGTCTTACCTTACCGTCCTTTTATGACCGCCTACCCATCTCAATTCCTAGGAATACATTGTCGCCTTGACTGATATTCGACTCTTCCACGCCAAAACTGTTTTTGACAAACGCTCGCGTAGTCTTACTACGAATCAGCTATCTAGGAAACCGTTCCCAACTCTTTTTCTTCGAAAAGGGGAGTGCGGTCTTGAGAAACCTCCCAATGGACTGTCGAACAGTAAACAGTTGCGCATGGGAAGGATCCCAGAGATGTCCAAAAAGAGCTCGGTGCCGAGGAGCGAGGGGATAAATATCTCAGACGGTCTTTCGACGATGTGTGCCGCCACCCCCCGGCTCTTGCGGATGACCCCGAGTAGGATGGGGTGGCTTTCGTGAGTAACATCCGTGTAACATGATCCTGAGATGCCCTTTGATCGACGCTCCCAGTTACCATGTGCGGCCCCGCGCTCGTGCCACTGTTTTTATCACGATCTCATACGTAAGTAAGTACATTACACGGTCCACGCTGGGAATTGACACTTTGATCGTTTGTCACAGGCCATACGGTCGAGCTCACAGAGCTCGGGGCACCTGGGGTATTTGTGACTCTATGGCGGCAATCGTCTGACTGCCCTATAGTTGCTCACGGCTCCGATAGCGGTGACCTTTGAATTTCTACTGAGGGTAGGTGGTTCAATTTGTTTTAGATAGATAAATAAGGTCCTACGAACGTTAAAAACTTTGGAGACTCCGACAGAGGAAAGCGGCCATATCTAATTACAAAAAACTTTCTGGGTATATATAAACGAGGCGACTTGTTTGATTGATCCTACCCATCGATATAAATCCAATGGCCCGCGAGTCCCGCGATGAAAAATGATGATGCGCTTGAGAGAATCCAAATGGCCATATAGCCATGTTTGTACATAGGTCTTTCGTTCTGAATGACGTAGTATGCGATTCATATCCGCGAAAAAGAGCGATTCCAACGCTCTTTTATCCGGGTAACAAAACATCATCAACCGAGGCTTATATGAGTTTAATTGGTGATAAGGGGGTTTAGTTCCTCTATGGTAAATAGAAATGTCTCGAATCGTACTGTACTTACGACATAACTCTATTACTTTGTTAATGAACTTGGGGTGGTTAAAGCGTTCGTGCCTTGCTTGGGAGCGATGGGGCCCGAGGCTGCTCTGTTTATAAACGCAGGCAAAGCGGGTCTGCTCATTGCTCATCTTCTTGGCATCCCCACCCTAACAGAACGAACCTATGTATCAAAAAACGGTGAACTCCACGGGGACCGGCTCGAGTCGGTTTGCTTTATTCCAGTCGACAACTTGAAGGCTCGAGTCGCACATACTTATATTTGGGAATGTCACAAAAATGTTCTGGCAACATCGAAGTATTCTGTTTCAATTCGGTTTTCTCTCAAGATCGTTCGAAATGATGATGATGATGGCCAGAATGTCAGAGGTATGTAAGTTTAGGCCGGGGGGGTAAGTTTTCCGACGCGATTCGGATATCATGGGGCTTGAAGCATCCAGTGTGGCGTATCGTATTTTGGGTTGGGTATGAAGACGGCGGCCCGTGAGCGGGACAGTTTTGATCCTTGCGTAGTAGGAAAAGGACCGATATTCCATTCCCCTCCCTCATTGAAATTCGAGGTCAGGATCATTCCCTCAGGCTAGGTCTTCAGGCTAGCGGGGAAATATCCCAGTGCTTGCAAGATTTCGATCAGTCGTCATGGGGTCCTTGTGCCGACCTGCGCTTTAGTTCGCCAATAAATAGATCTAGCATTGGTTTATGGGTTTTATGTCTAGCTAACCCACTGTCCCATAATCGTTACGAACCATTAACTGATTTATGAATGATGTCTTTGACCTTGTGGCCAAGGGTGAATTGGTAAGATTTATATGCGACCTTTGATACCTCAATCAAGACGGTATTTGATCGAATTCATGTTGGATGAAATCCAGGTCGTTCTTTAACTTCCATCTGATATACTTTCATTGTTACTGGGAAATTGATGGAGGCACTATCAGAGTCTACTTATCTATGACCCAGAACTTGCATTCCACCCCTGGAGGTCTCGAAGGACGATAGTACAGGCCCGACAAGCGTTAAATTTTTAGAAAATTTCTGATCGGAAAAACCGAGGAGTAAGCGGAGAGAAAGTTGTGTTTATGAAACACGTTCAACGTGTTCTTTCCGAAGGTCCATGGGAGATCATGTTTGTGTTAGCACTTACAATCACAACGGCATACACCGCCAAAGCGACGGTAGTAGATGTTACGACCGAGGCTTCTGTCTGAAAGTTTGTTCCTTCTATTTGTTCGTAACACTATGCGTATCTAAATGATCTGGTATGGATGGATATTTGAGGGTTGATAGGTCTTGATTCGGGAATCGGGTTAGTCGGACTCTTGTTCTAAACACATACTATACCGATTTACATTTCATTGACATGGCACAGGTTGTGACAGATGATGTATTCATTTGATATAAGACGAAAAGCTACTTTGATACTATCCACAGTATCACTGGCAGCCATCCACATCGTTGGTTGCAAGGTTTGAATGACAGATCGTTGAAGGTGAAGCGCTCAGAAACTATTTTTAGAACTCGGACTTAGGGGTTATCGAGTCTTTCACGTGATCGATATCTGAATCTGGGAGGTTCGGAGTAATCCGATCGTCTCCTGTCGTCGTTGTCCTGGAATTTCAGTCTGTTACTTCACTCTTTCTTTCCTACCGATGTCGAAACATATTCTTCCACATGCCCTGCGCGTCCCAGCTATCGAAAAGCTGAAAGGTAAAAGGATCGTTCTGGCTTCTAACAGTCCCAGAAGACAGGAAATTCTCCGCACTTTTGTGCGTGCTGCTGAATGAATGGTTTTCTGATTTTGTGGCTCATGCTTTCGACCCATGCTCGTTTTGTTCCATTGTGGTTCTTGGACGGTCGGTGCAATATTTCGTAGGGTCTTGCACCTGATATTGTGCCTTCCACCTTCGAAGAGGATCTGGACATTACCGATTTCCCAGAGCCTCATGAGTATCCTGTTGCGACGGCCACTCAAAAGGCTGTCGAAGTCTATGAAAAGCTAGTGGTATGTTGTTCGTTCAATGGATATACCTGCCTGCCTTACATGCTCATTGAAATACAGCGAGATCACCCTGACGACGCTCCAGATCTGGTTATCGCAGGCATTCCACCATTCTATCCTTTGCATATCCTCCGACTGACTTTAGGGTTTTGTAGCCGATACTGTGGTTTTAACTCATCCACAACCAGTCACCTCGGATACATCCTACTCAATGCTTCCTCCAGTCCCCCAAGAACTCCTTGAAAAACCGACTTCCAAAGAAGATAACCTTAGAATGTTGTTGGATCTCAATGGTCATGTTTGTGAAGTGGTGACCGGCGTTGTTGTCGGTGAGTGAAGCTTTATTACTGGATCATGTAGATATCTGATCGCGATTTTATTTAGTATACCCCATCCTTACAGCTCCGGGATATAATATCAAGTGAGTTTTGCTTCTCTGTCGCTCACTCGCACATCCATTTGACCATCCTTCCAGATCAATCGATGAAAGATCGCTTGTCTACTTTGCTGACAACCCCAAACATATTGTTGATGCGTACGTCGAGAGTGGCGAAGGAATCGATCGTGCAGGAGGTTTTGCGATTCAGGTAGGCATGAACGCTCCCTGTGATCTCATTTGGCATTGACGTTCATATGACTTCTAGGGACTTGGAGGAATCCTTATCAGAAAAGTTGAGGGCGATTACAACAACGTTGTTGGGTTTCCTGCTGCGTCGTTCTTCAAACTCCTTGATATTTTGGTGGACGAGGACCCAGACTTCCTGGAGGTCTAATTGCATCTCATCGGTGTCATCATACTTTTGTAAAAGACTTTTTCTTTTTTCTTGGACTGTCGACGATCGTGCAACCAACTAATTAAGTATCTTTTTGTTCTTGGGCGTTGAGACTGGACGTCGGATCATCAGCAACGAAGAAAAAGATACATATAATCCGGACTCGAACTCTCAGAGAATATCTCACAGCTTTTTACACACTACCTTCATTCTAGATGCTCATGCTAAACACTCGACGAGAAAGCGACGTGTTTTTCTGCCTTCATCGTCTTATCCTTTGATGAGGCGGATGACAATCTCGGAATGTGGATACATGAATAACAATAACCCTTTACATATTCTCTAAGGATGGATAGATTCGTACCAAGCATTTGGCTGTTACTTAGGCTTATTCCATGCCTTCAGCTTTCTCTTTAAAGACCCTGACCTCTTCCAAAACGTGTCAAGATCCTCAATGCCTAAATATTTCTCTTCGTCAGAATGGCCCCCTACGAAAGTCAGTTAGAAATGATTATAAAAACTTACTATCATACAACGGCCAAATCCCTGGCGTGCACAGTTTGCGGGTCACATCAGCCAAAACCTTGTCTGAACAAGTCACAGGGCTCTTCATCAACTCGGGCAGCTTCTCCTCAAAGCCGTGTTCCGTGACGAACATCACGTTGATTCTGCTGTTGAATTCATATCCGGTTTGCACTGAGTGATAAGAGTCTCTAGGTACGGAATGGATGACATTGGTGATCCAGTTTTCTGGCATGTCACCGCGCTTGAGACCGTAGGCTTTGGCGATTTTGGGCATGTCGAGCCTGAAGCCCTTGAGTAAGACAGCCATTGTTGTGTAAATGGTTGGAAACAGAGAGATGTTGAAGAAAGGATGTGAAGAATCGAGGAACTTTTAAGAGGAACTTTAATGTCTAAAACAAGCTCATACGTCATTCACGTGATGATCGATGAACGCCAGACCTAATAATAGCTTACTGACTTTGGGCTGTCGCGTGAAGCTTTCAAGAAGCAACTTTGAAGTTCGACATTCTCTTGCGAAGACATCCCCACGTCTCCTTAAAAAGTCCTTGAAACCCGCCTAATAAATTAATAAAGGTAGGGCTTGGAATTCACACTCATCGATTGGTCTAACCATCTTCTTAGAACAATGTCTCCCACCGTCATCAAGTTACTGGAAGAATCTCTGTCTCAAGGCGGTCGTACAAAGGCCAGAGGAACATGTCGCATGTGGCGTATTTTCGGAATTCATTCTCAGGCACAAGACCCCAGAGGAGAGATTTATCATTTGCTCCCAGACGAAAATGAAATGGCGACCAGATATCAAAGGGGATCGCCGCTCCGAGGTTCCAGATTTCGCGTTGGTAAATTACACGACTGTCGGCGAAACGCCGAGTTTCAAATTACGCCTGGGAGTGGAGGTGAAGCGAGCAACATATCAGATGAGGGAACTCCCCCCTCCCAGTCAGATTATCAGCAACAGGGAAGTTCGAGCAGCGTTCCAATCAGCGTATGGTCAGGCAGAAGGCCAGGCCAAGGCGGCGATAAAAGGAAGATATGCAATACTCGGTGGTACAGTGCACTGGATATTGGTTGTTGGCCCGTACTGGGCTCCCGTTGTTTTTGGTCCTTTCACGGAGGCCGAACTTAACGTTCGCGCTCATAAGCAAGAACCCCCCTATGAATACCGGATAGAATGGTCCCCAACGGAACTGAATTTACTTTGCGATGATACTTCATTTCCTCGTCTAGAGGAAATTATTTCGCAAACGGATCCTCAAGCGGAGCGCCTCGTGCATGGACTTATCTCTTTGTGAGTTCCAGGTTTGAGATTGCTACCGCATAGCGCTAACTAATATTGCCTCAGGATCTAATCATCTACTTGCCCATCGTCGCCGGAAACATCATGTTATCTTCGATTAGGATGCCGCGTTGGTCCATTTTCATCCCAAGTTTCATCCACATTTTATAGAGATTAGATTAGATTAGATTTTATGTATGGACGCACTTCTCGGAATGACCGTACCCGTAGATACAGGGTCAGGTACCCTTACTATACAATAATGAACCGCTTTCCGATCTACTTAAGGAGGTCCAATTTCCTCACGTTGGGCCATCCTCAACTACATGAATGCAGGCAGAACAACCAGATTTATGTATTCGAAAAAAAAAAAAAAGAAACCGCCAAAAAAGATTTAAAAAAAACCTTCGCGTGATAGGTAACATGAAAATCTCTTCAAGTCGTTCAACGTGTTCAACAGGTCAAAGCCGCTGTAAACTGGAAACCTGGAAGTGGGTGGGTAAAGTAAAACGACGTCAGGATCAGTCTCATATCCCCAGCATTTTCTTTTACCGTTTGTTGCAGATCTTTGAGGGGGGGGGGGACGGAGATGATATGATATGTCAAGTTTCTGTTTTTGGCGTCGCCGAGTTTATTATCGTATTGGAGGGAAAAAACAGAAGTCAAGAGAAAGCATCGTCGTCTCCACTACCATTACTCTGTGGGGTCCATGAACAATGGACGATGGTCATCGATCTTCATCGTCAATTATAGCCGGAATGTAGAACGTCAGAACGCCTCCCGCATCGGCGACATCCCCGATGTAGACGTAGAGAATGACACAATGATGTTGGCATACGGCTGTCGAGACGAGTTTGTTTTAGAAAAACGAAAGAGAAAGACGAAAAGATTGTGTGCGAGGAAGGAAGGAAGGAAGGAAGGAAGTAGAAAACAAGGGAGCGAGGAAAAAAAAAAGGACAGAAAAGGAGAGCAAGAAAATGAAGGGGGAACGAAAACAAAACAAAACAAAAACCTTACAAGCAATGGTCGTCGTCGAAACGACGTGGCTATTCAAAAACTTGAGGAAACTCTTGGTCGATATAAGAACAGTGAAGAGTTTGTTCGGGTCCGGGGGGTCTTCATCGTCGTCGTCGGCGTCGTCATCTTCCACTGTTCAAATCAAGATCAAAGCAAAGCAAAAACATCATGAGATATTATCCTTTTACACCGAACAGGGCAAAAGAAAGAAAAGAAAAAAACAGGAAAGAAATAAAGAAATGACAGAAGAAAGCACGAAAGAATGCGCGACAGAGACACACACCTGCAGGATTATGACAATCGTTCCATTCTGTTTCGATATTGACGCTTTCCGTGCGGATGGAGAGGAGGAGGCGTTTGTTGTTGTTCGCTTGGAAAGCCATGATATCGGACATTTGGCGAACCCTTTCCACAATCGTTCGTAGTTTTTGGAGAGGAGGGAGGAGGATGAGTAGCTGGAAAGAAAGAAAGATGAATTAAAAAAAAAAAACAATTAGCATTCAACCATCAGAACATAGACGAACAAAGGGATAAAAAAGAAAAAGAAAAACAACCATCGAAAGATCGAACGGACACGAATACATACATCAGCTTTAGGACACAGTGGCTCCTTCATCTTCTCCACATCCGTCGGTTTCATGACCTCGATCTTCACATCATGCGCGACGCGCATCGGCTTCCCACTCCGCGTCTGCCCGTTGATCTCAAATGAGAGCAAGGCCTGGTCGTTCTTTTTCGCGAGTTTCATGACAATGTCTTCTGCTGTAAATAATGCTGCTGAGGAGGAGGACGAGGAGGAAGAGGAGGACGAGGATTTGAGAGCGCCGAGGAGGGCTTCGGAGGAGAGGGCCATGGTTATTTCGTTGTTGGCGTTGGATTGGATGCGGTAGTTCTCGAAGAGAGCTTCGACTTTGATTTTCCTGGCGTTAACAAAAAAAGAAAGAAATCAGCCCCGTTCCAACAGACGTACGTAAGATATCACACTTGAAAAAGAGGAAAGAACTCACGACCACACCTGTATCCCACCTTCGTTCAAATCACTATTACAGATGATGCAAATATGATCTTCGGTGAATTTGATGATGCATCTCTTTTGCAGTTTCTCGATGGCTTGGATGATTCCTGTATCGAAATCACAAAATAAAAGGAAGGAAGATAGGAACGTCAGTTTTCTTCGTCATCTGGACATTTCGATCCTTTTCCTTTTTCGAAGAACTGACTGACTGAAGAAGGTTTGGACGTTTGATATGGACGCGCGGAAACGCATGACTTCTTGACTTTTGGATATGATCGTAGGAATCAAAGTAAGTATTTGAACGTTTTCCCGCTATTTCCGTTGTCGATTTATTTAGGGTTTATGCTGTCACTGTTATCACTATAAGATATAAGTATGGCTCCTAAATCATCCATACACCAGTCAGCTGGGAACAGGAGTGAAAGATCAGTATACACACCACTTCCACGAGAATGGCGCTATAGATCTAAGCACGACCTTCAATCAAGTTCGCAGTCCCTTGGCTACGAGTATGGTGAGCCAAGGAGAGCGAACAGCGCACACATTGAGAGCCCCTGGCCTGGGTGGACCGCGGATGTCCAAGCTAGCTCGAGAAGAAAATGTAGAGGGCGCTTCACGGTGAGGTGAGGACTGAGCGCAGCGCCGTCGTGGTGGTAGTAAGTCTAGGAGGGACAATCCATTGAAATCCAATGACGATCTTGTTGGTTGGTCACACTCACATGGTTTGTGACTGGACGCATTTGTGTGACCAGATCGTGTTCTGCAGCACGGATAGTAAAAGCAAAAATAAAAAATAAAAAATAGACTGTTCATTGAAATACAGAGAAAGAAAGAAGATAGATTATACAAGTACAAAGAAAGAACGAACAAAAAGTCGAACAAAAACGCTGAAGAAGATTCAGAAGACCGAGCGTTCTCAGAGCACTACTTAGTGCACACGCAACGCATTCCACCTCCAAACCAAATAACTATTCTCGTCCTCATGCACATACTCCTGAGTCTTGATCATCTCCATCCCCATCCCGTTTCCGCCCCCTTGGTCCATGTGCGTACCCGAACGCAGATGCGGATGCGGATGCGTAAGTGGGGTGAAGAGCATGTTACCGAGTCCCATCCCTATTCCCATCGTGGGTTCCATCGACGTTCCCGTTCCCGTTCGCGTTTGCGTTCCAGCTCCAGTTGTCAGGGCATTTTCACCTCCACCTCCAGTTACACTACTACCACTTCCGTTCTGTCTCCCAGTCCCACCACCACCGCCACCACCACCGCTACGAGGAGGAGGAGGAAGAAGAGGAAGAACAGACCCGGGCCATCCAGAAGCAGGAGAAGCCGACGAGACCGCAGAAAGCGGCGGAGACATCAACGTCATCTCGCTCATAGAGATTTCAGATAACGCACGAGGTCGAGCTCGCGGTCGACCCGGCTGAGACTGATGCTGATGCTCCTTTAACTGAGGGTGATGCCGATGCTCCTTTAGCTGAGGGTGATACCCAGGCCGAGATGGAAGCTGACCAGGCAACGGCGATTCCCAAGGAGAGAAAAACATATCTGAAAACATCGACATCGGATCGTCGTCGTCGTCTGCCACTACTCCCGACGCTGAAGCCGAGATCGTTGCTGTTGGTGTGGGGACGGGTGTGGCGTAGAGTGTGCTCCGTCTTTTGGGTCTATGAGGGTGTGGGTGAGGATGTTGGCGGTGGGGGTGAGGCGGGTGATGGGGGTGAAGATGGCGAGGGCGTTGATGGTGATGTTGATAGTTAGGGTAGGGAACGGAAGACAAAGACAAAGACGAAGAGGTGAGCGTGTAAGGAGCTGGGTAGGGCGAGGGTCGTTCTTTCATCTTCTTAGGCTGTAGAAAGGAGAAGGTCAGAACGAGAACGTCGTTGGATGGAAGAGAAACAAGCAAAAGAAAGAGAAAAAAAAGAGAAAGCGAAACGAGATGAATAAATCCACAACGAAAAAAAAAAAAACGAAGATAAACAAAAAGAGAAAGAGAAACCCACTGGAAACTGCTTCAAACCAAGCCCCCTTGCCCCGACTCTCCCTACACCACCCATATTCTTCTGCACGCTCAAAGCCATCAAAGATCGCTTATACTCAAAGTCATCCGCGGCCTTCATTAACGCCTGGGCGGAGGGGAAAGGGGTGGACGGTGGGGAGCGGACGATGGGTGACTAGAGATTTTTGTTTTATCAATTTCGAGTTGTAGGTTGGAAGGTGAAGGAGAAAAGAAGAGAGGAGAGGAGGGAGGGGACTGACTCACGTTTCGGATGAGGGGATGATCTTGATGATCCATCGTAAAATCGACAGAGAGTTAGGCTGTTAGGATCAGATATGCTGAAGGAGGAAAGGATGATGGTGAAGGATGGAGGAGGAGGAGGCAAGCTCTCTTTGATTTTATATCCAAAGACCCCAAGATGAGTGGCACATCGCTTTGACAAGAGGGGGGTGGTACAGATATATGCGGCAAGGAAGAAAACAATGAAAGGTGATACATAGCACACCTGACGATGTGGTCCTTTGTCTTCCGTGTGTTCCTGGATTCCGGCTTTTGTACCGCAGGGTCCGTTTCAAGCTTGCCTCTGTTGGTAAGAGAGAGGTTTTTTTTTGCCCCGAAATTGAAGAGAAAAGGTTTTAGAATGTTTTTGAATGGCTTGTTAGGTGGTAAAAATTAGGGATACTGTCGGGAAGACATTTTTTTAATTTCGAACTTAATCTATTGGGTAAAGACAGTCAATCGTCCAATTCACATAAAATCGAAAAAAAAAAAGAAGAGCGGACCTAAAAACCCACACCCCTCCATCCTGCCCCTCCCCTACACGCCCCTCAGACATTCAAAAACCTCCCCTTCTTCGATCCCACAACCTTATACCCCCTCGGCGCCTTCCTCTCCAACCTCTGTTCCCGACTCGTCCGCACCCTATGCGCAGGCACGTTCTCCACCTCCACGAGCTCCTTCACACGCAGAATCTTCCCCGCTACCTCCGGTGAGAAGGGGAAGTAGACCGTTTGGAAACGGCGGTGGAACCCGAGGGCTTTGAGCGTGCCCTTTATTTTGTCACCGAGGGAGATGGCGGAGCGCCGGAGGGTGATTTTGAAGTGGGTGTTTGGGGCGGAGGCGTGGTCTGATGTGGAGATGGTTGGGTGAGAGGACTGTGGTGATTGGGGTGGTGGCGTTGATGAAGAAGAAGAAGCGTTTGGGGGTTGGGAGGTCGTTGTGAGCGCCCGGAAGACATTGGGTCGCGTTGTTGGTCGGACGACGGCGCGTGCTAGTGTACGACAGGGGAGTAAAGAGGCCATTCTAACTTGACGAGAAGGAAAGTTAGAATCAGGAAAGATAATAGAGAAAAACATACCTCTAACGGATTCCTGGCAAGTACTGAAAGACAAGCTGCCCTCAAAGTTGAAATTCAAAGTCTTTCAAAGTTCAAGAAGACCGCCGATTGGACGCAAGTTGCTTGGTCGTGTTATATTTTAGGCCTAAAGGCTTCCTCATTTGGCTGACATGAATCTGTACGCCCGGCCCGGGGGCGCTAATATAAAGTTGCAATTCAGCCAGGGCTGACTGTCCAGAATCCTTGCCTCCGTCCACCACATACGTCTCCTCGAAACCTCCTATCAAAATTAGAATCAGGTATGCTTTCTCCAGTCCTTGGGTGCCAGCTCGATGTCGCTCACAAATTTACTTGAAGAATATTCGCCTCATCGTGTACAACCATCCAAAGGATACCATCGAGTCGTCGAAGGAATGGGGACCAAACACGATCTTCTCCCGGGAGTCCAGACCTTGCTATCCGAAATCTCAAGACTTTCAACGCTTCCGGCGGTTCTACGAACATCCTCATTCATTCCACATCTTCAAGGGCGAAAATTATTTCTGGTCAGGCGGGATTCAGGAAATCAGACACCGACACTCAGAAGACGCCTAGGAGTGGAGGTGAAGCGAGCAATTGACTGCCCAGTGAGATCATCGCCGATAAGAGTCAAGTCATAGCAGCTTTCTGATCGGTGTATGCTCAGGCGGAAGACCAGGCCAAGGCGGCAATCAAAGGCAGAGACCCAATACTCGGTGGTACAGTCCAGTGGATTCTGATTATTGGGTTATATGTACTGGGTTCCTGTTGTGTTTGATTCATTTAGTTTTATGGAGGACGAGCTAATCATTCGGAGTCATAAGAAATAAATGTGAAATGAAAATTGACTCGCAAAGATGATTATCAGCAGGCCAAAGCCTTCGGTCCTTAACAGAATTGAATTTACTTTGCGACAAGTCACAACAGTGTGTTTACTCGTCTAGAGCAATGTCTTCAAATCTTTTAGAACCAGACGCTCACACGCAAGCTTCCAAAAGGTTTGGGACCGCTACCATCCTATTGGTCTAATCCGGCTTATTTCCATCCTCACTGGTAGCAAGTCTCATTGACCGACGTGAGCCCTGCGTAGACATTACACATAAGCGCCAACGCCAGAGCACCGGCCCTTATGTAGTCAGGTGATGTCAGCCAATGCGTCCGAAAACAGAATCATCCGGGCCGCCGTTGACCTGACATTTCTTAAGTCTTAACCCAACTTGAACCACGACCGTTGTTCTCTTGATTTACTGAGAGCTACCCCCCCAATATCTCTGGTTTCTGAGCCTATACTTACGCTCTCAAGATCAAAATGGCAGAAGAGCTTTCCGGTCAATGGGTTGGCCCAATGCCTGTGGAAGATTTTATACACACCTTTGTCCAACTTCCCGAGGGCGTCACGACTGGTTCAATGCCCGATTTTGAAGATGATTTCTTCTCCACATTAACCAACGAGACAGACGAAAATGCGGTGTATGATTCTTTTGTGAGCTGATTGCGACGTCATTGCAAATGTGGCATTCTGACCTCTTCACTGCGTTCAGATGGAGAAAGTGACGAACTCGGGGAGCCTGCCAGGATTCCAACTAGTCAAGACGGCCTTTAACTCTGACCCCAACACTCCCGTCAGGAGGAAGGGAAAGCCTGATATCTCTGTCTACAAACAGGATCTCGATGTTGGGTCCCGTCTCATCCGCTTCAAGTCAATGGAACTCCTCTTCGAATTCAAGCCACACAATGCCGCCGCCGACCCCTTTGAAGATAACCCGAAGGACAAAAATGGAGTTCTGTGTTCCTTCGAGGCCGATTCTACGGACGACGATGCCCACGGCTTGCGCAAGAAATGTCGCCGTCAGATCGTGTCATACGCTACGACTTGGTGTTCTCGCCAACACCGCACGCATTGCTTCATCCTCTGGTTGGGTGATCCCGACGCTCGCATTATTCGCTTCGACAGTTCGGGTGCGACTGTCAGCGCAAAGTTCAACTACTCCACGCAAAGTAATCTCTTACTCGGATTTCTCTGGAGGTTCTCCATGGCAAGTGACGAGGTTCGCGGACACGACACCACCATTTCCATCGCGTCTCCTGAAGAAAGCAAAGTCGCCAAGGCGGCGCTCAAGGAATGGTCCATATGGAAGCCGGCTACTGACAAGAGCATCTTGAAGATGCAAATCCCCGACGCAACCACACTCGGAACACGAACAGTGTTCGTTTCGAAACCACACGCCAACCCTCTTTCTCTCACAGGACGAGCGGCTCGTGGATACCTTGGATGGGACCCGTTGGGTAATGACGGGAAGGGAGCTGCCGTCCTCGTGAAAGACTATTGGCGATCTTGTGAGGAGGGGATGGAGAAAGAAACCGAAATCCTTCGAGAGCTCAATGAGCATTGTTGCCGCAATGTTCCCATGCTCATCTGCGGCGACGACATACCGAATCAATCGACTCTTACGAAGAAGTACGCATGCGCAAGCTGGAACTTAGGAGGCCAACCTGACGAAATCGTGCAGCGAAATCACATTCGCCTCGCGCAAAACTTTATTGGCATCTCTCTAAACACCTTTGAAACATCTCGAGAGTTTGTCGTGGCAGTTTTCGACGCTCTTATTGGTAAGTATTTCATTCTTTTTTGCTCTCGAAGTCAATTATTCAACCTAATACACATCGACACAGCTCATAAAGATGCGTACGAGAAATGCAACATCCTCCACTGCAACGTCAGTGCGAGTAACATCATCATGCGGGAAGAATGCGGCGGGGTTCTGGATACTTGGGATTATGCAAAGCGTATCCCCAAGGATCCCAAAACCGATCAGCGTTCTCGATTGGTATGTGTTCGCCATGACATTTCAATCGTAATTGATTCGCATTGTTACTGTTCTGATTTTGTTATGGTTCAGGGCTCCTGGCGATTCATGTCTGCTGCGCTCCTCCTCGACTCAGAAAAGACCAATACCGTCCAAGATGATATGGAATCCTTCTTCTGGGTTGTTCTGTATCATATCCTTAGGTACATGAACCATACCCGAGTCGAGGACGCCAAATACATCATCACGGATATTTTCGATGAAGAGCACGTCGGATTGAGCCCCACTCATTCCATCTGCGGTGGGCGCAACAAAAAATCCTATTTCTTCACTTTCTGGGATCATCTCGGAGATGATTTTAATCTTGAAGGCAACTACCCGATAAAATACCTCATGACGATTCTTCGACGCCCTTGGACCGACTGGTATGACCGCATCAATGAAACAAGGCAGAAAGTTCGCGATGCAGTTTGCTTCGAGGGCCTATCACTGGAGGAAGCAACCAAATGTCACCCGTTCGACCCTCAAGACCTCGCGATGCGCAATTATGACTTTATGATCGAGACATTTGAAAAGGTGTTGGCGATGACGACTTGGCCCCTTGATGATGCCGCCTGCGATCATCTCCCGGAGGAGCGACCGGTGAAGAAACTCAGGACCTCGTAGTGGAGGACGAGGATGGTGCTGACAATGAGGAGAGTTACGGTCGCTTAGTCTGGTGCGCTTGTGATCTTCTGTAATACACATTGAATACACATGGTATTTGACTCTCTCAACTCTCAAGTAAGCCACCAAATCCCCTTGTTTACCTCGGCTTGAAGATCGGCAATGGTTCAGCGCTTAGCTGAGCGTCAAGTTTTGGCTTTAAATCAATGAAGTCAAAAATAATTATCGTACAGAAAATATCCTGGATTTGTACTGATCTACTTGGCTCCACGGAACTCACTGCCTTGCGTACAACATTCTGACTGACATTGACAATGGCCATAGAGGCCATAGAGGACAGCATATTGAGGTTGTATTGAGGTACTAGTAGTATCTAAAGTTAGATACAAATTGAGCTCCTTTATTTTTTTTTATGTTTTATATCAATAGTGTATGCATGCTGTGAGATAAGATAATGAATCTCAAGAACGCTGGCAGGAGCCCTGGAACGGGAGCGAAAGTGCTGCAGGAGAATGTAAATTCTTAGAGTACAAGACAAGTCATTCATACTTACATTCATCTATTTCTCGTTGGCTCATTGCCTGTCCAAAGACTGGAGATAATTCGATGAGAGAAGATTCTACGATGGTCATGTCTTTTCAGCTTCACCTTGTGCAATGCCCTGTATGTTGCTAGCAGCGTCCGCGGCGTTCCCTTGAGAAAAAAAATATTAATCAAGTCCGTCCGTTCACCAAGTCGTTTCTTAGCCAATAATTATGCCCGAATTCGTACCGTTGAGAACACCTGCGGTAGTGCCTGCGCCGACGCCGCCAACTGGAACGATCCCCAGTCATTAGCATGTTCGCCCAAAGTCGAACTGAAATGTGCAAACCGTAATTAGCAAGATTCTGAGCTTGCTTGGCAATGGCTCCGCTCGCTGGGCGACCAGAGTGCTCCGAGTCAGTTGTGATCTTGCCAACATTATATGATATTATGACCTACCATCACCGCTCCCAGGGCACAGACTTTGGATTGAGCTGCTGCTCAGGCCTTGAGGCAGAGGGGCGGAGAACGCTCCATGCAAAAGGCTGAGGGAAACGAGGACGATAGGAAATTGTAATTTGAACATGTCTGAAGTGTTGCGTTAGAACCAGAAGGGGACCGCGACTTGGGAGGGTGGGATGAGGTTGTGCTGGTTTTTATAAGCTTGTAGCACTACCCGTTTAGGTCATCACTCAGACGGAGAGTTTTGACACAGCGCTTGCACGGCGCCAAAGTATCCCGCGAACTAACAACGGCATCACAATGGGCTAAAAATCCCCTAGTCATTAAGGAGAAGGGGAAAATGATTATCATTCAATAGCATCAGACGGCTTGCAGACAACTCAATTCCTCCCCCAGCCCAGGAAGGTGCCAAGCGCCACGCTCTATTTTCAATAGCTTAGGAAACTCAGCGAGCCTTATAGCTCAGCCACAGCTTCACTAACTGCGTCCCAATTGAAATCCTATGTTCCCAGTAGCTTCCGACCCCATTGAGTTGTTTACATAGTTTGGCTTGATGGAAAACTAAATGGGCCGGCACGAGAGAGAATGCACAACAAACAGAAAGCAAATAAACCGTACTGTACACTAGTTTAGATTATATCCCGGGCCGACTACTTAGTCCGCTCTCAATTCACCGAAGAACGCCATGTTTCGTATGCGTTTATCTCTGTGGACTTTGTTTCTTCAGTTGCAATTCAGTTGCGGCAAGCCTTGTCGATACTAGACAGTGATAATTTTAACAACTTCGGCGTTCGCAAGAAAAGGCAAGAATTTGGCAAGAATATCTTCCAATCTTTCAATTGATATTCGATTTTAAAATGACGATCAGAAAACCATAACACTTGTACAAACACATGTAAGTGGACGCAATTCCATTCTTTTGAGGAAAAAAAAATGGCGCTTGTGAAGAGGTTCGGCCAAGACGGCATCCGTTTTTGCCAATAAAGAAAGAGGCGCTCGAAGTCATTCGAGTCTTCAACGTTTGCACATTGAGTTGTGGTTGATTCATTCATAAGCAAGATTGGGACTAGTGCAAGACTAGAGTTCACGTTCAGCGTTGGTTCAGCGTTTCGTTCAACTGTCAGTGCACGCCGCACAAGTCCTATTTCAATTCATACTTGAAGCTTGAAGATCGGCTTATGGTTCGGCTTGGTTCAGGTGGTTGCGCCGAGTCGGGGCCTACAAACTAGACTTGTCTTCCAGCATCAGGTCCCCTCAATGCCCATGGATTACAACTGGTGTTCAAGGGACAACGTGAATTTGTATCGCCTTGAATCTACTTGGTTTGCCTACAACACTCTGACTGACATTGACACCGACCATCGCTACCTGCACAAGGCAGGGCCGTCCTCTTGATATTCGCCAACTCGAGCTCCAAATCCCTCATCTGGACGCGTTGCGCCATCCTCAACTGCGAGAGTGCAGGCAACAGCTTCTCAACCCCGCACCACAACGCGGTGCGAGCCTCCACGACGGACAAGATGTTTCTGTGGCCGTCGATTTTATCTTTCCATCTTGCATCCGCGTGAACTCGGCAGTTGAGAGGAAGGATCTGGCTGAGGTAGAGAGCTACAGCATTCTCGTCGTTGATGAAGGACATGCCTACGGAGAGCTGTTCCAGGCTTTTGAATTCCACAGGGACGTGCAGGGAATGCACTGCCGTGTCAGAGTCAATTGTAGTTGCGTCAATGAACAGCCCAAGAGACTTCAACTTTGGGCAGTGGAGGGCGAAGGGGAGAAGATCGTCCAAGGTCAAGTTTGGTTTGCAGATTTGAACTCCTTCGAGAGGGTCGGGATTGAGGATCAATGTTTCAAGAGACGGACAGGATGATGCGAGGAGATTGATGTCGTCCTTTTCGAACGCGAGAGGGTAATGATGGGTGATTTTGAAATTCCTGAGATTTGAAAGATTGAACATGGGCAGGATGGTGTCAATTGTGATGGGCGTATCCCTGGAAGGTAATACGTCCGGTGAATCAAGGTCATGTCCAGTGTAAAGGGATAGGGTGGCGAGCAGTTTGCAGTTTTCAACTATGACATCCAAAAGCTGACGGATATCGTTGGGCGTTTCGAGGAGGGGCGAATCAATGTAGAGTTTGGTGAGATTGGTAGGTGCATTTGAAGAATCGAGGAATTTGGCCACATCGTCGAATGTCAAAACCGCAGAGAAGGCTCGAAGTTTAGGGAAAGCACCCCCTTCGAGTGCAGGCGAAAAGACAGCATCCAGATGACTCACATCGGCTTCGTTATCACCATAGTCTAGCTCGATCATTTCCAGATTCTGGAGCTTGGAGAGTGCCTCCATGACAGGGGCGGTGACATAATGAAGGGGAAACACAAAATTCTGTATCGTGGGCAGATGGTCAATCAGGTCAATCATTTTCGACTTGATGTCGCCCCAGTCTATAGACACCAGTGGGTCAATGTGAATGTGCGTAATATTCGGCATTCGCGCTGCTAGATCTTCGAAAAAGGCAGCCCAAGAGGTTGCGTTGACACTGGCAAACGGTGAAGGTCGGAAGGCAAAATCCTTGACGCCTTTGTGCATGAACAGTACACAGTGTTCAGAATTCCCAATCCAGTGAAGAGTGTGCATGTTTGGGAGGATTTCTAGCCGTGTCCGTGTCCTCGCCACCTCGTCAAATATACTCTGCTCCATAACATTTTTGGTGGCCTTGTATGTCAGGCGTCTTACGCGTTTACCATACGTTTCAAAACGCTTCCAATCAGACGCCTTTGGTGGCCGAGTGAATTTCTGTGGGCAACATTTGTAGTCAAGAACATGAGACAAGGACGAATGAATACTCACCCGTTCACTGAGAGCGAGCGAATAATTCCCTGATACAAACTTGATCGGAACCAGCGGCCCAAATAATACAGTAAGGTCATTCACTTCCGTCCACAGGACGTCTAGCGCGATTTCGGACCACTTTTTGCAGACTTGTGCATTCGTTGCATTCGACGGAGGATCCGCAAAACTCATAATCCGATTGAGGAGTTCGGGAATTTGATGAACGCTTGTTCCGCCTTGACGATACATTGTTATATATACTTATAGGATGAATAGATATGTTGAAGATAATAGATTGGTGGTCGAGAAAGTGGGGAATCCCAAAGACAATCAAAGGGAACCGTCGAGGTCTCAGTACCATCGGACTTTGAATTTGATCGGCATATCGTTCGGCTGATTCGAGGACAAAAGCCTCCTTTCTAACTGCTTTTAAGGTTTTTAATTGTATTTCTGATCCTTGATAAAGTCAAAACAGAAATATCGACTCGTTCAAGATCCACCAAATGGAATTATTAATTATTCTGGTTGCGAAAGGTTGGCGAAAGATCATCGAATTGTAGTAGATTCAGAGGCGATAGTAGTCAATCAGCGTCATAAAAATGAACAACTCTCAATTTGTTCTTTCTGTCATTTTTGTTCTTTCCACATGGTAAATGTGATTTCTATGACATTTGTTGTGTTCTTTGAAGTCCTTGAGAATTTTTTGAAGGATTCGTGATGTCTAGACTTGGCATCACCGAAAACACAACAAAATGTGGATTCCTAATTGGGTCTCCTTCTTTCTTATCCTCTTACACCTCAAAGCAACACTCAAGCCACAGAAATGATGGTCCGTTCTTTGTGAATGGCCTTCATTTCAGCGTACATACCCCTCCAAATGTTCTGCTTTCATATCCTCATCTTTCACCGGGTTAACTTGCAAACAATCAACCGGATATTGTTCTCAAGATTATCTCTTGTCTCAAGTCGTTGATTGTCTTTCTTGTTTACTTTTCGGTCCCGCACAGACTATACAGCAGGTATGAGTCTCATATGTGCCTTATTATCGACTTACTATCTCACTAGCTTGAGTATAGTGCACACTTAGATCCAGTTCATTGAGATGGCTTCCTCGCAAGCCTTGCCGGAGCCAATGAACTCCCAACCTCACCACTCGAAGGTTAAAATCACCATAACCCTACCGGATCCAACCTTCGTTGCTGGTGCGCACGTTTCAGGAAAATTGGAGATGGAATGCCGGGCAGACAGAGGACTCGGAATCGGGATAATGATGGTTGAACTTTTTGCGATTCAAGGTATTTTCGATTCTTTTCTGATTATTGAATCTTATTTGAACTGGTTTCTGTAGAACTGAGCTCTAGGGACCATTCTGCCACTTCGACCTTCCTCCACAGCCGCCGGTTGTTCCAAGGGCCGGGTTTACCTCCTTCCAATGCTGTTCAAGCGCACCCCATGCCTGGAGACCCTCCTCTGCCCCAACATTATCACCAGGCGCGTAAAGGTCGCTCCACCTTCCTCTTCCGCATACCTATCCCCGCTTCATCTCCTTCCACTATCGCCTTCGGCTCGGGTCTAGCGAAAGTACACTACGAGCTCCGAGCCAGTGTAGGCGTTTTTTGGAAGAACGAGAAACGGCTCGTTATTGACAAAACGCCGATCGATGTGGTGGAGGCTTATCCGTATGATGATGTTTTCATAGGCAAAGTTCCAGAAGCGATCGTCGTTGGGGAGAATGGGAAGCTATGGATGCAGGGTAAAATAGTTGGCAACGTCATCTTGGCTGGTGACAGTGCTTGCTTGGAATTGCAAGTCAAGAACCATTCTAATAAGAAGGTGATTATATGCATTATAGATCCGACCTTCTGATTACTTACATCATTTCATAGAATTCTGGTTTGACTTTGAGCCTTGTCCGAACGCTATACCTCCCATCTTCCACCGCCAGCCATCGACAGGCACCCGTACAGATATCCGACACTCTGACGACGGTCCCATATCGCGGCCCTGAATACATTATACCCCCAGGTGCTGAAGGCGTTGCTAACTTGGTCTTTGATGTTCCAAAACATGCAAGAGGAGCCCGAGGTGGCACTTTGGACGGAGAAGAAGCAGAAGATGGGAGCGGACCACGTCACACGGACTCGCTCTTCGAGGTCAAATGCAAAGTGGAGGTCAAATTGACTATGGGTATGGGAAGGTGTGTCTTTTATTTTAATTCTTCTGAAACCTTCTTTTCATGTCATTGCAGCAAGGATATCGTGCTAGAAGTTCCAGTGGAGATCGTTCATCCCAGTGCTCTCCCTTCTCAGCCTCCAATTCCTGGACCCTATGCCCAACAACCGTATACTACTCCACAAGATATGGTTCTAAATTCGGCGCCATACGCTGATCACAATCCCTATTACCCAATTCATCCAATGTCTCCTGCGCCTCCACCGCATATACCATATGTCGACCCACTGCAAAATCAGGTTTGGATGCCCCCGCCACCACCACAATTGATACCCTTGCCACAAGCACCCCTCGGATACCCATATTATCCCTACCCACACCACCTTCCAGGTGCCCCAGAGGGCTACCAGTCGCCGTATACGGAACAGCAGCCGTATCATGAACACTATATTTCCCCACACCCGCAGAATCTCTTTGAGACTATCCCAAACATCCCTCGGCCTTCTAGTGTTGGGGCCGTGGTCTCTGCCTCGCAAGTTGCTCAACCCACTATCGCAGGGCTTCCCCCACCACCTGCGGCTACGTCTTTAATTCCTCTCCATGCCTTGCACCATCCGCATCCACACCCCGTCTTTCCAGCAGAAGGAGCAGCAGGAGGAGCAGCAAACCACCGTGTAGAAGCAGAGACCCAATTCGAAACGGAATTGGGAAAGGGAGACCGGGCGTTACGTGTCTCTCGCCATCTGAGGATATCATCGAGGAACCGATCAGTGTCTCCGCAGAGCCATCGGTATCCTCAATCTGGCCCTGGTCTGTTAGGCTCTGTAGCCGAGTCAAAGCGTCTTGATTCTTCGAGTCATGGGGCCGATGCTGGGCCGCCTCAACAACGATATCCTCGGAGTCTTCCTCCTCCTCCTCCTCTTCTCTTGAACTCGAACGCCGGCCCAGCTTCGTCGCCTGATGGCATAGGCACAAACATGGTTCATTCTCCACGTCCACAACTCACACCAAAACACTCTTTCACGCGCGAACCTGTCCTCGTAGGCGGTGCTGGTGGTGGTGTTGGTGTCATGACAATCACCAAGAGCAAAAGCGAACGGGTGGAAGAGCTGGAGAAAATGGCAGATGAGGTGGCAAAGAAGAGTTTGGATCTGTCGCATGATTTGCCCAAGGGGATTAGTGGTATCTTAGCGTCGACTTCTTCTTCTTCGAAAGAGCAGTCTGAAGATCAAGGAAATACCCAAGCAGGTCCAAGTTTAGGTGCTGGTGCTGGTGCTGGCGATGTCAATAAGACGTTACCCGGCCCTCCAGTCCCTTCAGGCAAGAACTTCCTTCCCTCCGCGCCTCTGCCTGGTCGTCTCAGGGCGGATTTATATTTTGCGGAACAACAGAACGAGGCCTCTATTCCTGCAGAAACCGCCCCTCTTCCCTCCGATCAGACTCCACCCACACCTGCGCTTCTGGCCGTACACCCGTCGCGTTCGTCGAACATGTACGCGCACATGCAGATGCAGATGAACACGCAGAGTCGACAGAACAGAAACGACCTGCGAACCGAAAGCGGGCTTGACGCGTTGGAGAGACGGCTTCTCGCTGAGGTGGGCACGAGGAAGATCATGGATGCCCAGCGGCATGGTGTGGCGAAGGATAAATCCAAGGACAAGGATAAGAGGCCGGACGTACGTGATGTGTTATCGGCAGTCGAGGATGGTGCGTCGAGTACCAATCGGACTAGGACGTCTTCGGTGTCGATGTCGATGTCGATACCTGCCACTGCGAAGAGCCCTGAGACGTTGCATGATTCCGCGATTTCGAGCTTGACCTTGGCGGGTGGCCTGGGTGGGGACGAGTCGGATGGGGAGAGGGAGCAGGAACAGGAACAGGAGTTCGATGGACGAACGCATCGTGCAGGGAAGTCTCGTGCAGGATCGGCTGATGATGAGGATGAGGATGATAATGATAATGATGAGAGGGGGGCGTTGACGAGCGGGGGTGGCGGTGCTGCTGCTGCTGCTGGCGGTGGGCTGCATTACCATATGAGCATGAGAGAACGAACCCAGGTTGTCAGCACACCTACGAGGACATTAAACTTAGAACGGGTGCGAAGCGGTGGTGGTGGTGGTGGTCAGAGGGACCAGGATTCGAGAGAGGACGTGGACAGTGGGAAGAGCAGAGAGGGCAGAAGCAGCGGGAAGAAGAAGGATCGGTCAGGCAAATCCGCTGCGAAGGGGCGTGTGGCGGCTTGGTTGGGCCGTATTGACCCTGACGTTCCACCGCAAGAACAAATCATACCTCCTAGTCCGAGTGTTTCTCAGACACCTGCGTCTCCATTTCATGTTGGGGTGGATGTGCCAGTGGAACAACTGGAGGGTCTGCCTGTTTTTACAGCAGATGAAGCTCCAACAGAGGTCTCGGCACCGCCTAATCCTCGTTCATCTGGATTTGTCCCAATCGCAACGTTGAAGAAAGATACTTTACCCACACGGCCTTTGATCGCGAAAGACGCTACTGTGGTCGAAGAAGCTAGGAGAGTACAGGATATCTGGGCGTCCGCCAATGAAGACACCCCCATGATTTCCGCACAAGCAATGCCGCGGTTTTTCAAAGCACTCCAACCGGGAGCAGCAGGGCCAATGTCCATCCGCACAGATAGAAGGGTCTCTCCTCCTTCTTCTCCAGCAAAACCGGCTCCGCCAGATCCTCGTTCCAAACCACTTTCTTATTCCGCTGTAACGAAAAATGTGTGGAAGGCCCCCGAGATGGCTGCTAAACCTGTCGTCCCACCCGTCCCACCTCCGAAAACCCCTATTTCGCCTCCTCCCAAAAAAGTCGTGCAGGCTCAGCAG
This sequence comes from Psilocybe tampanensis, assembly GCA_019904355.1. Taxonomy (NCBI): domain Eukaryota; kingdom Fungi; phylum Basidiomycota; class Agaricomycetes; order Agaricales; family Agrocybaceae; genus Psilocybe; species Psilocybe tampanensis. The sequence continues at coordinate 75,736 of JAHXRV010004775.1, forward strand.
GGCGTTGGGCGGGTCGCTGCTGTGTTTCCTCCGCCTAAGCTAATTGATCCTGAAGTTAAATATGACATACGGTCTGCACGTGGAGGCAGAGGCGGGAAGGTGACTGCGGTGGCGAATCTCTGGGCCTCAGGTGCTGTCAACAATAACATTCATAATAACGAGCAAGCTAAAGGCAAAATTGCATCGAGATCTGGAAATGTTGACGGGAACGTTTCTGCGGCTCCGGCACCGGTACCATCTCAATCTCAATCTCCACCACCCCCTCTTCCGCCACGCGCTGGCAAGAAGCTCTTTTCGGACGCCGTTCTCACACCCGCTTTGCCACCCAAACGGACATCAGCAGCGGCGGCATCAGCTTCAGCTGGGAACGTGGCCAACGTCAACGTGCCCCGTCCGTCAGATGCCCAAAAACGGCCTGATGCACGAGCAGCTTTCTTTTCTGATCCAAAATCTCCGTCGACGTCGACCAAGACGGTTGGTTCCAGTGGGAACGCGATCCATCATCCTGCTCCGGGTCCGAAGAAAGTGCAATCGGCGACACCACTCGTTCCTCCGCCTTCAACGACCAATAAACTCGGTGTGGGTGTTGGGAAAGGCAGTCAATCGACAGATGCTTTGGTCCTCCAGAAAAGACCTGCGACTGCGATGTCCTCGTCGTCCCGTGCGCATGGCAAAACGACACCTACGAGCCTCTCCACGCCTAGCTCTTCTCAGGCTGCTGACCCTCATCACAATCATCACAATCCCAACAAGCTGCATAACCTTGTTGCGAACATGAACTTGAAGGGTGTTCACAATGGCAACGCGAACAACTTGAATGCGAACCATAAACCGAAGCCTAAGCCTAAGCAGCCTGTGATGTATAAAGGAACGTCCGACCCAGCTGTGGTGTCTTCATCGCATGCGGTGCCTATGTTGTCTTCGACTGCTTCGCTTGCTCGACCACACCCTGCCGTTGCTCCAGCACACAAGAACCATCCATCTCCCGCAGTGAAGTTCCCACCAAACGCGAACGCGGTCGTCCCATCCAAAGTTTCATCTGGGCTCGGCCTCGGCTTCGGGAATGGACTCGGAGTGCACGTCAGTACGGACAAGGACAAGGGCCTGAAGGACGTTGGAGCTCAAGGTCCGCAGATGGCGCGTCCTGCCTCGCCCAGCAAGCCAGTGGTCGATCTGGCCTTTGGTCAGGCACGGATCAGGGACCTTATCAAGAAATATCAAGGAGGAGGAGGAGGGGCAGGAGGGGGCCAGGTTGGGCAAAGGACGTGATCCTGAATTTTCGACTTCATCAACCAATCTTTTTTTTTTCCATTGCGCACTTTTCGTTTTGTATGTATTATTTCGTATTTATCCCTTCATTGACTTTTGCCTTTCCTTTCCTTTTCTTTTTTGGATTGTTTCCTTTCGTTTCCTATTCGTTCTTCCACCATCACTATCTGAAGATTTCATCCTGCTTTTTTTTCAATGTTTTGTTGATCTTGATGCATCTGTTTTCTTTTTTTTTCTCTCTCTCTCGTATTTTTGTAATGAACCTTATGAAGAAACATGTAATGACGACGATCCTACGACCTCTCCGATCAAAAGATTTGCAAAAAAGATTTGACCAAAAGATGTATTGATATACATGTGAATCATGATACACCTCGTAGTCCGAGTTCTCACTCCACTCCTGATTAAGATTACTGAACCGAAGGTATCGGAAATGGAGTTTCAAGAAGGGGATACGGGTGTGTGTAAACCACGGGAGGATGTGACTCGAGAGTCGAGGGTGAGGATGCAGACAGGATCGATTGCAAGAAAAGTGGTGGTGATTGATGATTAACGAGGGGGTATTGAGAATAGTACATAGTATGTAGTACAAGGTCGGGACTTTGGATCAAGGTAGAAAAGGATTCTAGGCGATTCAGAAGCAACATAGTGATACATATAATGTACATAAAATAACTTGAAGAAAAAAACGAAACAGAGAAAAGAGATATGATCCTGAATGAATCCTGAAGGTTGCCATGGATAAAAGTGAAGAGAAACTATAAAAAACAGTGCGCCAGCATTAATTATCTCCACAATACCATAGATATAAAATTAAAAGAAAAGAAAAGAAATGGAGAAGAAAACGAAGAAGCATAGGAAAAGAAGAAAAGAAAAGAAAAAGAGTTGTCTTCGTCTTCTCTTTTTTTTTTTCAACCCAAATCATTGGCCTTCATCCGTGAGGATATCGATGTGGAATTGCCGCCAATCAATCTTCGCAGGCGCATCCCACTCTTCATGCTCGTTTTCCAAAATGGGTTCACCAGCGAGGTGGAAGGTCGCCGGTTCCTCTTCCACGATCAGGAAGAAATCTGACGACGATTTCTCTTGGCTAGGAGACCGATAGTGTAACGAGAACGACGACCGTCGAGAGCGCGAGGGTAGGGGCATGGTGTGTATGGACGTCGGTCGTTCGCGACGGGTGAAGAGTTGGAGGGAGGAGGGGCGGGATCGGTTGGATGAGGGTGAGGGTGATGTACCACCCGTGCCGGTGAGGGAGAGGAAGGATTCGCGTTTGGGTGTCCCGGAGGGCGAGTTGTCGGGTGATGTTGAGAGATCGATGAACATGGACCGTGTGTCGGGTGAAGAGTTGAATGGGTCTATTGATTGATGGAGGGCAGCACTAGAAACGAACGGGTCAGAGTCAGATTTTTTTTTTTTGTTATGGATAGTGATTGCCATGGTCATGGTCATCGACAGCCCCGATGGAATCAGGGATGATCGATGATCAGATCATTGGGTTGGGTATACTACATACCTTCCGTTGGGAGCAGAGGGTGTGTGAGGACCGCCGGTGGTTATCCAGACCTCTGGCAAGGATTCGTCAGAGGAGCCGTGGAAGAACCGAAAGCTCCTGCTGCTTCGTTTTGAAGAAGGGGAGGAGATGAAGTTTTCATCATTGCTGGAGGATGTCATGCGCTCGAAGAGGCGCGATGAAAACGAAACGAATGACGAGCGACGGCCATGGGACGTCCATGACGCCTTCTTCTCACGTTGTTGTTCTGGTTCTGGCGTCGTCGTCGGTTTTGTGGTGTTGGGTACGAACATGGATACAGGCCGGGGACGACGTTGTGAGATACCGATACCGGCGAACGAACGTCGAGGCTGAGCACCGCCGTTTGTGATGGGCTCAAGAGAGTTCCGTGAGTTTCCAAGAGACGGTGGACGGGTGGTCACCGCTCGAAAGCCAGAGGCGAAGAAATCCGAGTATCCTCGAACGCTGCTGTGTGTCTGCATGTCGAGTCACTAGTCAGTGTGGAAGGGGGAAAGACTGGAGGGGGGGGGATGATCGAGATGGTTGATCTGTGGGCGCAATAAGTCATGAATAATGTTATATAGAAACGGGAGCAGAACTAACCGCGCCTAGGTTCGTAAGGTGGCGGTGACGTCGACAAGATTAATGTGTTAAGGGGGAGAACCTAAATAGCCGTCCTCAAAGTTGAGCGTATCCTGGATCTTGTATCCCGTATCTCGTATTTCACAGCATTTGTCAGCGAAGAGTTTAATCTCCGACTGATATGTCGAAAAGTATTATCTTCGCCATAAAATGAAGCCACAGATGCAA
>JAHXRV010004807.1:0-108772 GCA_019904355.1 Psilocybe tampanensis
ATTAGCTGGCATCGACCACATAAATTCTACTCTATACCACTATGTCTTCAGAACCTTTATCTGCTCCGTTGGCACAAGTGTCTCTGTAAGCCATCCCCCTTCAATGCACTGCATATCCCAATAACACGTTGTGGAAAAGCAATGCAGATGCAGCGCCAACTGCACAGGATCAGATAGTCACCCCTTGGGACGTACATGGATCTGTATCAAGTGACGGTCAACAACTGGCAATTGACTACGATAAGCTGGTAGACCAGTTTGGAACTCGTAGGGTCGATCCGAAGCTGCTGGAACGGTTTGAAGCCTTGACTGGGCATCGGCCCCATGTATTTCTTCGCAGAGGAATGTTTTTTTCACATCGGTACTACCTTTCATTGGCGATGTGACCAACTGTCTAACATGATTTGCTTATTGCTGTGCAGAGAATTCGACAAGATCCTTGACCGATATGAACAAGGGAAACCATTTTATCTGTACACTGGACGGGGTCCTAGCAGTGACAGTATGCATCTCGGGCATATGGTTCCATTCGTTTTCTCGAAGTATCTAGCTTCCGTCCTTTTCTTGCATTTTACTGCCCATGTCTGACGAAATAATTCAGATGGTTGCAGGATGTGTTCGGCGTCCCCATCGTGATTCAGCTCACAGGTTCGGCCATTGCCAACAATCTCCATCCTAGATACTAACCCTCATCAGACGACGAGAAGTTCCTTTTCAAACACGAACTGAAGCCGGAACAAACAAAATTGTTCTCTAAACAAAATGCTCGCGACATCATCGCCTGTGGCTTTGATCTTGAACGCACTTTCATCTTCAGCAACTACGAGTTTATGGGAGGTGCCTTCTATCAGAATGTATCAAGAATATCCAGGCAGATTACCTACAATCAAGTCAAGGCAACCTTTGGATTTACAGAATCGTGAGGCAGATTGTTGTGTTTTTTGATCTGTCCGTGTTCGTTGACCAGCGAACAGAGATAACATCGGAAAGGTGCATTTTGCAGCTATACAGGCCGCACCAGCGTTTTCGACGACATTCCCCCAAATATTCGGGACCTCCTCGGATATTCCCTGCCTTATTCCTTGCGCCATTGATCAAGATCCATATTTCAGGCTAACTCGAGACATTGCTACAAAGCTCAAACATCCCAAACCTGCCCTGTTGCATTCAAAATTCTTCCCTGCCCTCCAAGGCCCTCAAACTAAAATGAGCGCAAGTGATGCAAACAGTAGCATCTTCATGACAGATAAACCAAACCAAATCAAAAATAAAATCAACAAACATGGTTTTTCTGGGGGGAAGGAAACAGAAGAAGAACATCGACGCCTAGGAGGAGATACCGATGTTGATGTTAGTTATCAATATCTGACATTCTTCTTGGAGGACGACGAGGAGCTGGAACAGCTTGGAAAGGTAACAAAAATTCTGAAGATCTATTTATGCTTCTTCAAATTGACTGTTTTATAGGATTACAGAGCTGGTACATTGCTGACTGGCCAATTGAAGGCAAAATGTATTCAATTGCTCCAGAAATTTGTTGCAGACTTCCAAGAGGTTCGTACAAATGAGAATTATTCGATTTAGAGAAACTGATCTTTATGTTGTTTGCAGCGGAGAGCTAAAATAACTGAGGAAGAAGTCAACAGATTCATGGATTCATCTCGCAAGATCGTGCCTTCTATGGGAAAGAGCCAACCCAAACAGGAGACGACCGTATGAATATGTATTGATAACCTTCGTAATAATTAAGGCGGTGGTGAAGCATTTGATCATTGATGTGGAGACACAAGTACTTGTCAAGTACTGTTATATTTCGACCACACAAATGGAGAGTCGATCTGACCCGTTTCCCAGCTGTTCAAAGCTTCGAGTGCCGCCCTTCCCCAGTCGAATGACTCGTGACCGCTGTGGTCTGCGGGTCCATCGATAAAAATGATCAACCGCTCGCTCTGAGGCTTGATGAACCCAGCTGTTATACTGCCCTTGATGAGGCTTCGTAGCGGTTCCCAAAAGGAAAGGACATTCAGGAGAACGACGGCTATGAAAATCGTTTTAAGTGCGATTTCTTGAAGAAATGCCAGGCGTACATACGTTTATCGTGGATTCCAAGTTGAGACCAAGTCGTCACCTCAAGTACCTTGATTCATAGATAATTGGATTTAGATGGACCCTTCAATGATGAGTAAAATTAGACATACTTCTTCAAATGTTCCAAAACCACCAGGAAGGCCTATAAAACCTTTGACGCGCTTAGCCATTTCTACCTTGCGTTCATGCATTGAATCTACAACGATCTGCACTTTCACGGTTCAGGGGTAGAAAGTTGGTCTCTTTAATTTGAAAATTGAACGAATACGCACCGTTTCGACCTAGACATAAGGGTGAAAAGTCAGTTTAATAGCAGTGGCCTTAGAGAAGATATATGGTACCGTTTCTCGACCAACTTCGTCAAGATATACATGCGACGACGCAACCTTCTCGTTTTCCCCACCTGCTGCAACCATTGCACGCGGTATGACCCCAATAACCTTTCCGCCGTTTTCGAGAACTGAGCCCGACACGATCCCCATTATACCTTTAGATCCTCCGCCATATACGAGTGTACGTCCGTCCAATGCCAATGCAACTCCAACGGCTGTGAACATATAATTGACCAAGGAACCGAGTCAGAAGTTGAGGAACACATTGAAGATGGTAGATTACTGACATTTTGCCGCTGAACAAAAGGCTGGATCCTGCCCGACAGATGATCCGCAATAAACAGCAATGGCAGGTTTGCTGGACATACTTTGCGCGGCCATGGTTGAAGAGGGTCGGAAGAGAGTGTCAATTATATGTTTAGGGCGCGACTTCAGGCGGTCCGTATGTTCCGCGAACTTCATCAATGGGCGGACAGGGATCCTACTTGTGTTCTCAGCTCCCATCGCGGTTCCAATGACCATGTTCCAATTGAGTTAACGATGTTACAGATGTGTTGCTAATCGAGACTAATCCCACTCTCCGACTTCCTTTCACCAAACTTCGCGAGTGGTTCATCGATGACTGCAACCATATTAATCACTACCGCCGCCTTGGGGGGCCTTTTGGTCTGGCAAAGCCTTTCTGGTTGGAAATTTCAACCTTCTGGGATAATTTGTTAACAGCGTCGGCCGACCCGAGCTCTTCTTCTAGATAAGATTTGTTTAGCTCTTCTGGAGCTGACGTCTCTACTTTACGACCGGCCAGTGAGACGGCTGGTGAGAGTGATGCCAGGATCCTCTTGGCCGTTTCATATGTTGAAGTCGACCCAGAGGAATAAATCATACGATTCTTGATAGGCGATGTGGAAGGACAAGAATAAATGAAGACTGTTACGTCGAAATTCAGCTGGGAAAGAAACAAAAAATGCGGTACAGAGTCAGGACACACCTGCGTCGCCTTCTGTGGTCTTATCGACTTGATTACCCCAAGCAAAAAGAGCATAACATGGTTCAGATCCGGGGAGTAAAGATCCGATGGAATCAAGATCAGCCTTTCCAGTTGAGTGCAGAACAAGCGTTTCGCTTTTAGTATCTATCACCTATGCACCGGAAATTTCGAGTCAGTCCAGGGAACGGGACCCAAGGAGGTCTGGTCTCACGATGACGACAATCGTGCTCTCTGTGCTTGAGCCTAACTCTGTAACAGCGTTTTCAACTTCTTCAGACCACGGTAGGCCTACCCCTGCGCCAATATGACTTGTCCTTGCTCGGCTGCCCTCATAGGTCGCGGCCTGGCTCTCAGATGCCTTAAGATCAGCCAGTTCTTGTTCTCGTTTCGAAAGGGGATTGGGCGCAGCCGTGTGTTGGACGTGGGCTGCATAGGCATCTGCAGTGAGGTCTGTTTTGGAGGTTGCGAAGATGGAATCTGTAAAGAGAGTCGACCCGAGAGATTTCAGAAGTGAAAAGCGAGTTGAAGCGTAGAGCATCTGCAGTTTCCTGGTTCATCGCACCAGGCATACGAGACCGCAAATTGGTTACCTTTTCTCGGACTGGGGCAGAATCAGGAACATAGTGGATGGAAATCCAATCAGAAGACGGTGGATCCAGCTTCGACAAGATATATGCTGGCGAGTCCGCTGGAAGGACATCGTCTTGTTGAAGTTGTTCCAAGTCCTCCTCAAATGAAGCTGCTATGGGAATCGAACGATCGTGAACGAGAGATTCTAAATTGAAAGAGAGGAGAGTAAGCAAGGGAATGTCTTGAGTAGATTTGAGTAGAAACCATTCTGAATAGATATTGTGATGAAACGTATTGAGTTGGACTGCACAGCGTCTGCAAACTTGACGGCAAGATCTTGAGAGACGGTGATCCCAGATAGAGCGGACATGAAAGTAATTGATCAAGAGACGGGTATCACCCCAACCACTGGCACTTGTTTAGTACTTCCATGTCCTCACCACCTGCTGTTCCATATCAGGCCTACAAGGTATCTCTGCCACCGTTGTCCTATATTTTCTCCTAATTTCATTTGCTCAGCCCAAGAGACATTCCCAAACTCTATCTGCCCATTTGACGCCGAATCAGTCACCACCACCAGTGACAAGGCCTTCGAAAGGCGTAGAGGCTCTCCTTCAGCCCCCAAGGCTAGCTCTGGAACAACAAGACTCGGAGGTCAGGGAACAGTCGACTATATCTCAACCTCCCAAGGAGCCCCCTAAACCACTCATCACGAACCCTACACCAGGCGCCTCAACTTCAGTGCTTAGATCTTCACAGTCTTCCCCACAATCATCAATTCAGTCCTTTGACCTTGCGGCTTCCAAAAACCACATTCCGTCCACGCCCCAACCAAGCGAAGCCCAGAGTGCTTCAAATCCTGCTCAATCTAGCGCGCGGACGGGGGCTAAAAAGTCTTCAACATTCCGCAGATTACAACCTAAGAGTCACAACCAGCCTCGACAATCCATTGGCCACTCTCGTCCGGAATCTCAGTCCTTCCTAGGCCCTACTGTTCCTGAGAAAGGGACCAACGACACCGACAGCGACCTTGCGTTTTCCCTGCCTACCCCTCATGACCTCGCCGTCCCTCCCGCCAAGAAGCAACTTGAAACACCTTTACATTCACCTGCAATAATAGAGCCAGTTGCGAACAGAAGTATATCTCATCAAAGCCACCAATCTACATCGTCCATCACCCATACGCCATTTAACGACTCCCCCATAGTACCGTCGAGAACAACCTCATCCTCAACATCACATGAAAATGACCCCCCGGTTTCAGACAAGTCAACCCGTTCTTCCCCCTTACCACGAAAACCTGCACCATATCGTCCGGGGTTCCAGCCCAAGGGAATCTACAGGCCCCTTACCGATGAATTTATTGCCCTTCGTCGATCATTCCGTGAGGGTGAAGGAGAAGGAGGCATGAAACGGGTGGAACGCACGAAATTAGAGAGACGCTTAGAAAAGCTCATCGCCTTGCACTTTCCTTATCATACAAGCTCAGATGGGTCAAAGGAGGGTCTGGATTCTGACATACGTCCTAATATTGTTCCGAATGGACGAGAGAAACGAAGATCTTCTGCTTTCTTTGATTTCCAGACACTACGGAACCTTAATATCAACGATCCTGGCGGTCTATGGAGAGGGGTTGTCGCTGGAAGCTTAGGAGATTCCACTAGAAATGATATCCGAGGTTAGTTGTGTCGTGTACTGGCATAGTACACCGCAGTAACGTGGATTATATAGCTTCGGAACAGCGTATTACCCCTTGGCAAGACGATGCCATTGTCAACAAATGTCCTCTCTGCTCGTGGGTGATTTGACTGTCTCAGAGTATTCTACTCATTTTTTACAGGGCCTCATTTCACACTCTGACCAATCGCAAGCATCACTGCAGACTATGTGGTCAAATCATTTGTTCCTTGCCGATCAAGCATCCTCAGAGGAACGCATTATGTTCAACCCTGTTCGTTGTCGACACTGAGACCAGACAAATAGAAGAAGTTGGAGAGGGTGTGGACTACGGTGTGAGAAGAAGAAAAGATAGTTTGGTTGGTCAACAAGGAAAGCCGGAAGAGGAAGACAAGTTTTTGAAAGGTGTTCGTATTTGCCGTGAATGTCGACCGATCCTTCTGTGAGGATCATCTCTTTTCAATAATCAGGCGTGAAATGATATATTCACAAAATATATTCTAGCAAACAACAATACTATCAGCAGTCACGCGCTGTCCCGCCATTCTTCAAGCTCTACGAGGCATGTCCATATCTCTCTCTCGGATTGTTGGTCGTACCATTAAGACCCTGGGCAGCATTTTATAATTCTAGAGTCCGATATAGAGGAATCACTTCCCAAATTCCAGGAACTCCTTTTGAGCCTAAGGTTAGTGCGTTGTGATTAAAATCATCATGTACTCATAAATTTCGAAAGTCATAACGATCAACCGACGAAAGAGGCTTCTTCTGCGCGAAAACGTTTACTCGATTCGTTTTCTCAATATGACAAACTCTCGAAAAGAATAAGGGGACTACCTTGTCCTAATGGCCCAGGAAGCTCTCAAGACCGTGTTCAAGCGGCGATTTTGACCAGGGCAAACTTATTTTTGCAAAAGAATATGTTTCCTCTTCAGGTACAATCGGACATTACTCAGACACATCATGAAGGGATCTAACTCAAGCATTTTAGTCGCTTCCTACACCCCAAGCCAAAGGAAAGGTCACTGGATTGTCTCAATCCCAGAACGGGGAAGATGCCGCGAATGTCTCTATCAACGTGGACGCAGACCTCGCTCTCATACTTCAACCCTTGCTGGAACAAGAGGCACTTTTAGAGTCATTCGTAGAAGAAGCTCAAAATCAGCGAAAATTCGAAGATGTGAAGACATTGAAAGTGAATTTGGCGGAGATTCGTCAAGAGATCGAAAGATTGTTACAGGGGAAATAACATCACCCAGGGGTACCAGTTTGATGGTTAAAAGTCGCGAGCTTCCCTCATTCATCAGAACCACGTTGTGAGCCTGTTGCTTGTTCTCATGTTTTCGATATTTCAGCATGGTGTGCCAGTGGTACAACTTCCTGTGAGAAATGGATCACATATTTCTATAATTATGCAACTTATATCCCTCGACTCGGGCCAATGACCTGAGACGAATAGGACCCTTCCGCTTTTTACCCTGCCCGAGCAACTCTCGCCTCGACCTTTTGCAAATACCTGAAAAAAGAAATCCAAAGAGACGCAGGCCACACACCACTGGTCTGTTTCTTTGGCTCTCAGCTCTTTCTCTGGGATTCAATCCAAGGGTTCGCTGCAACACAATAACAGATAAACTCGACAAACTGGCACCTCGAGGACAGTGATGGATGGGATGTCAGAACGTGTGATTACCTTGGCCAGCGACTTCAGTTAGCTAAATTCAATGCTGCCATCCTTCAAGACATCGCCTATCCAGTTCGCAGTTAACCGTTAAAATGCCATGAATACCTACCCATTCTTGTGATTCATCTCAACCAAATCTCACCGATTGACAGGAAGGTGGCCCAATAAAAATGGACTCTGGAGAAGCTGGTTATATCTCCGTCTGTCTATCGCCCACAACTTGAAAACCGTCGGGCTAGGCTGGATTTTAGTACGTCGTCCCAGCTTATTGCACCCTTGTCCTCGGTTTGCTGTGTCCATCCTCCGACGGGAAAAACCGCTCAATGCAGGTCGCAGGATTTCCGGTCGAGCTATCCCCTCCCGATAATCCAGAAATCAGCATACAAGCGAAAAGAAGCCATAGCAAAGAAAAACAACTTGATGGCACTAGGGGAAAGAGACAGGGTCGCCAAACCACAACATCTACGCACACGCCGACCCCCCCAAGGACAAGCCCCTCAACGATCATTCCAGCACCATCTACATTCATCATGACCCCCTCTTCTTCCCCCGGGACGATTATTCCCAGCACCATAACGACCTTCACGACCAAGGCCATAACTCAAACTATCCCTAATCCTGCCAGCCTTGTAATCTCTTCGTCATCCTCATCTCTGCCGCCGAAACCCACAACAGATAAAACGTCGTTTCTATTCAACCCTCTCAGCAACACAACCGTATGCGGCTCTCTGAACATAACATGGGAGTATAATGGCCAACCGGTGGTGGTGATGACCTTAGTCGTTCAGAATCAAGTTGACGCTGTGTCGGGTCCTATGGTTACCCAACCACCAGAATCAGTCACATTTCGCACACTAATTTCTGATATCCCATCGAACATGGATGCCTACTTATGGGCGCCAGTGGACATCGATGAGGGATGGTACACTGCCAAAGCATTTGATACTGGGGGATTGTTGGGAATCTCTGCGCAGTCTGCACCCTTTTTTGTTGATCAGACCCAATTACACCCGCCTTGTCCCATGGCGAATAACACAATTTCCTCGACGAATACCGCAGATTCTTCTGGGCACCCAGTATTGCATGCACCAGAGATCGTTGGCATCACTTTGGGTGGCATAGCTGGCAGTGTCGCACTGTCGGTATTATTAGTCTTCATTGTTCCTCGGTTCTGGCGGAAAGAGTTACCAGATCCCAAGGCAAGGCGTCCGCGTCTTTTATATTGATTGATCTATGAAAAATTCGTGGTGTACAATATTTCAGGGGAAAAATACTATACAAACTACATGACAATATACAATACTACTTATGATCTTTATAACAGGATTCAATGTAATCAGAACAACAAAAACAGACTCAACGACCAAGCGAACTCATGAAACTTGACAAATCTAAACCTTCGTACTCTTCCTCTGCTGGAAGGTCTTCCAGACCCTGTAGGACGCTCTTTTGGGTCACAGGGCCGGACTGTTCTTTAGCCTTCAACTTGGCCGCTGCAGCCGAGTCCTCTTCTTCACTGGTGCGGCGGAACAAGTCCAAGACAAGGTCAGTATCCATTGACCCTAAGCCAGAATTTTGTTGCGTGACAACGGAATTTGCAATGTTGAGCTTGAACCTTTGTAACCTATGTTCGATGTTCAGCAGCTTACTCAATGCAAGAGAATGTGGAAACTCACCCCATTATTTTTTCTTCCAGAGTTCCTTTTGTGATCAACCGATAAACATTCACCACCTTCTTCTGTCCAATCCTATGGGCACGGTCCATCGCCTGCAAATCCTTCATGGGATTCCAGTCGTGTTCGACAAAAATGACAGTATCTGCCCCAGTCAGAGTTAACCCAAGGCCTCCAACATGTGTCGTCAGCAGTAGGCAGTCAATACTTGGGTCAGAGTTGAATGTTTGAACAATGGCGTGGCGTTTGTTGGCATCAGTCCCTCCGTCAAGCCGCATATAGGTTACTGAAGGCATATGGGCTTTGAACAAATCAGCCTCAATAATGTCAAGCATCTGTTTCATCTGACAGAATATAAGAACTCGATGCTGAGAAAAGGTGCCTTGGTTATCCGAGACTGTGTCAATGAGTTCGGTTTTTGGGTTGTCCCCGGTGATGCTTGGGGATCCACCAATTCCACAATCTACCAACAGTTGTCTGTAACAAAGAGTTTATTTGGGCCAGAAAAAAAAAGGGGGACCTGATCAACGAACCTCAATGCCAATAATTTTGGAGCGTGGGTGATATCTTTGAGGTCGCCTGCACCAGACGAGACTCCTATCTGTTTAAAGACCGACTCAATGACATCTTTATTGTCCTTTAAGACAAGAGCGGGATGATTGCACAATTTCCGCAAATATTGTAGTGATTGGAAAACATGTTGTTGTGCGGGTTCGGATCCCTCGTTTTGTGTAGACCCAACGGTATCTGCAACAGATGTTCTCGCTTTTGATTTCCCGAAGTCGTCATAGAGACACTTTTGTAGGTCGGATAGTTCGCAATAGTAGTCTTGGATAATTTTTGGAGGAAGGTCATTGAGCACATCTTCTTTCAAACGGCGCAACAAGAACGGAAGAACTTGTTTGTGCAATGCTTCAAGAGCCAAAGCAGCTTGTAAAACAAAAAAGATTCAATGCCAAAGAAAACCAAGAACCAATATTAACTGACCTGCTTCACTATTCTTCGCTTTGCCGTCTCGATTTGAAAGTATCGGTCGGCCGAATCTTTCGTTGAAAGAAGCCTCTGTGCCAAGAAATCCGGGCATTAGGAAATCGAACAAGCTCCACAGTTCCAGCACATTATTTTGTATCGGTGTACCCGAGAGGATCAAGCGATGCTGAGCTTGGATACTTTTGACGGCTTTCGTGAGCTTCGTTTTGGCATTTTTGATCACGTGACCTTCATCCAAAATACAGTAGAGCCAATGGAAACCTTCAAGGTTGACGATATCGTTGCGTACAACCTCGTAGGAGGTAATAACGACATCGTATGATTCCAGTTTTGTCAGAAGGCGTGAACGCTCCCGAGAATTTCCGGTATAAAGGATAGGGCGAAGACCAGCGGTGTATTTTTGGATTTCATAATACCAATGGCCGGTCAAAGTGGGAGGGCAGACGATGATTGAAGGTAAATGAACTGCATCTGGAGATTGGGTCGTTTTAAACCTTTCCGCCCGTTCAAAATGCTTGCTCGCCAAAATACATATTGATTGCAGAGTTTTGCCGAGACCCATATCTAGAAGCGGATCAGAGAAAGGTCATCCAGTACACCTTGATTTGACAAACCGTCGCAAAGAATCCCATGCAACTGATACTTGGCCAGGAAAGCAAGCCAGTTGACACCTTCTTGCTGATATTTTCGCAGTTCGGCGTTTATTGCAACCGGGAGTTTGTATTGCTCGACTTTAGAACCGTCAAGGAGCTGACTCAGGAATTCCCTTTCTGTATTCCGCCGTTTTAACAATTCCTCAGGGAAGCCCGGTGGATCAGGGAGACCAGCCTTGAATTCAAATTAATTCGTCTAAACGCCCTCAAACAAGATATCACTGACCTCCAAAGGAACCATCTTCACTAATGAGGCAAAGACGTTTGTCGCAGTAGAACGAATGGCTTCGTTCTGATCGCTCATCCTACCGAGCACCGGGACCACCATAAAAATCACGTAAGGCAATGCCTTGATGTCAAGACGATTCACAATGTCTACAGAAATTTCAGAATAAAAGTGAAGGAAATGTTCGAAGGACTAACGGTAGATCAATTCGGTTGCGCCTTGGCGATTTGTTAAAACCAATGGATCTTGTAACAATGGTACGATCTTCTCAATTACATATCGCATGGCCTCGGGTGTCATCAAATCACAGATTGTCGCAAAACAGCGAGCAGCAGCTTGCCTGATGATGGCGAAACGACTTTGTAGAAGGAGCTCGATCATTGGGAAGAGTTCATGAAGTTTCGGCCAGAGTTGTTCGTGGAATGTCGGAATGACGTCCTCCAGGACGCTCAAGGAATCGATGACATCTTGGCCATGCTGCTTCTCAATCAAAATATCAGAGTTTTTTGGAGTTGCTGGATAAATATCAGAGGATGTCTTCAAGTATATATGAGGGCACATACTAGTTTGACAAGCGCTCAGTAAACCTCCTGCCATCGACTGCCACATATTAGGAACTACTTCTAGTAATCGTGCACCGAATTTCGTTGAAAGCTGCTGGAAGGCTTCTCTAGCCCCACGTCTAGCGAGACGGGCTTTCTTAGCCTCCTGTTGCTTTTCCACATCCTGACGATCTTTTTCTCCTGTTGGATCCCTGCTTGTTGTTTTTGTCGCGCTTGAGGAGGGATTCGTTATGGTGAATGACAGTATACCATCAGTCAACTTGCACGAATAGGCAAATGTCGGCGTTTGCTCAATATCTTGGCAAAGGAAAGTACAGAGATTCTTGACGATCTTATCCGGTGGCTGGGTGATATTGTGTTCAACGCAAAAATCAATGAACGAAGCCACAGCAACGGCTGAGCGCTTTTGTAAGTCAACGTTTTCTTCGTTCTATACGATATTAGTAAAGGAGGAACAAGCGGGGAAAGTGAGGCGAAGTACCTTGATGCCATTCATTATACCCTTGACGACAGGGCTAACTTTGTCAGGTGTGCTCTTGAAAGCGACGAACGCTGACGCAAACGCCGCAGACACCCGAATATCATGCTGAGCCTTGACTTCATTGTAACGCTCTATGCTGGCGACAACCGCATTCCGTTTCTCCGCCATCATCGATAATTCCTTTTTTCGAGTTCTTCCAAGGCGTTCTTTCAATCCAGTGTAAATGGCTCCAATTGCTTCGTGGGCTTTGTCAATTGTGAAAGAATCATGACCTGTATTTGACCCAGTGATATCAACCTCATGTCCTAATGAAGGGATACTTGACATGGGTAATTTGCATTCTGTCGAAAACATTTGAAGTAAGGATGTACAGTCGGATTGAATACGGCTGAGAGCAAACGCCATTTCATAGTACACGGAAGGTGGGTTGCCTTGTAGCCATGTGAGCGTCTTATTAGTGATTTCTTGAGCCATAGAGATTTCGAGTATTGGTTGGAGCGTTGTGGACTTCTGGCGTTCCATGTATTTTCTAGCCCATTCTTCCGCAACTGTTGCCGACAAAAACCTTTGTAGCATACTCGCCGAATCAACGTAATGCAGAAGAATTGGCTTGAAGGTTACGTCAATTGGATTCTGCTTTTTGGACATGTAAGTGGAATAAAAGTGAAAGCAGAAAAATAGGAATACCTCGACTGGCCAGAATATCATGAGATTGGCGAGAGCCTCTGCAGAGGCAATCCTCGCCTGGAGAGTAACTTCGACCGTGATCAGGGAGAGATCTTGAGTTAACATGTTCTTGTCCACGTTGTGCCGCTCAGGAGCAACAGCGCCGTCCAGCGCAGGTGAGGGATTGTAAAAGGTAGAGACGTCGATTGGCCCCCCAAGCGGTGTCATCATAATAGCATACCAATCCAAGATCAGTTTCTGAGTTATGACGTTTTCCATCCTTCCTGGAGAATTAGAAAGAATGATCAAGGCTGTTTGCCACGCCGACAAGCTGGCATTACGAATATCCGAGCGCTCTTCACAGACGAGATTTTGGAAGAGCAGACACATGAAAGGGGTGTCAACCCAGTCTTTTGAAAGCGAAGGAACCACCATGAAGGAATTCAAAGTTTCAACAACAGCTAACCGAACATTTGGAATAGTGTGTCGGAAGAAAGGGAATAATGTTTGGGCAAGCGTTGAAAGAGGCAGCCTGACGAGACATCAGCACAAAATCCATTCCTTGGGCACTTGAAATGTACATACGACACGGTCTCATGAGCCAACACATCTATAACTTCTTTGTACGCCACCAACTTCCCTGTTAAAGTATCTCAATATCAAAAATTGGACGAAATAGATTATGTCATACCCAGCAGGTCCATCACAACACCAACACTCGAGCTGAGGTCATCTTTCATATCACAGAGGCAGCGCCAGAGAACAACAATGATTTGCTCCAATGATTCGGGCAATTGTTGGACGATGTGCTCTGCGACTGGCAACAGGCAAGCGGCAGCGACCGATCTTACGTCGTCGTCACGATCTCCTAGCCTAGGAAAAGGACATTAGATATCGGTGACGGATTCAACAGAATAAACCATTTTTACCCCAACATCGCTGCCTCAACAACACCACGCAAGATGGTTCTGCCACCGGTATCATCCATTTCATCTTCAGTCTTCACGAATGGTCCGTCAAAAAGATCGTTTCTAACGGCAACCTCATATTTGATCCCAAGCAAACCAGCGTGTCGAACCTCCCAGATATGCCCTCTATCACCCTCTTTCTGCGGTTTGTTGTATTCCTCAGGGGGAAAATCTTGGCGGATCATTTGCAGCAAGACGGAATGCACATGAAGAAGAGATCGGTGAGGCATATGTATAAGAAGGGAAGCCAAAGTTTGAGAGACAGTTTCTCGCACTGGAGCGACGACCTTTCAGCCAAAAAAATCAGACCCCTTCTCTCAATCGAGTTGGAATGACCCACCTGATCAGAGACAAAGTCACTAAATCGATCCAGGACGAATATACATAAGAGCTTTGCTGCAAGATCATTACACCATTTTTCATGTGCTATTTCATTTTCTTCTTGTGACAAATTGTCTAAAAAAGACGATGAGATGGTAAGTATGGCCCAAGCATCTGCAAAATGTCTACTTACTATGCATCCCACCGCATTTTCCCTGCACTTTGAGTAACTCCCTTAAAGCCATAGCAGCTCCGTGACGAATTTCCCATGAGGCACTGAAGAGGTCGACCTCAAGTACCTTCACTACCCCATCCCATATCCAGGCACCGTTCTCAACTTCAAGGGCCTTGGATTGTTTGGCAGATGTAGGGTTGACTGCCCCTCCTTTGGATGGATCAATGATGACCTTTTCAGCGGTGGCGCCGAGGGAGGGGCTGGACAGGCGTGAATTTGGAACGCCCTTTTCATCTGGGTTGAGTAGACGAGCCCTAGGGACAACGTAAACTCAAGGTACGTTCCAGTGAAATGATAGGTGTACTTACTTATTGGATGTGCCGCTGGCTGTAGCGGCATAGCGAGAACCCGCTGTTTGTGGAGGAGGAGCCACAAATGCTGAATTTCCAGGCTTGCGCTTGCGTTTGAGACGGTTCCTTTCGCGGGCCGATAAAGCTGACGTGTCGACTTCAGCAGAAGGAACATTTGGAGTCGATGGAGAAGGGAGGTTGGGCGTCACAGAGCGGGTCGAAGGCGAAGTGTCCTTCTCCTTTGTGCATGGAAATTCTGGGGGGCAGACGTCCATGGGAGACGGAAGGGCTGCATCTCCCGTACTTGGGGGTGCAACAAGATCTCCATTGGGCACCTCGCTTGGATTTCCCTGCTCAACATCCATCTCGGCTGCAAATTCTTTTTCCAAATCCATTTCGTCTTCTAGGAATTCGAGGCCCAAGCGACTCATTGCATCTTTTTTTGCTTTTTTTACTTCCTGACTAGTGGCCAGAATACCGGTGGGCTTAACGAATTCTTTGCCTGATGACGCAAGAAGCAGTTTCCCCTGTGTAATCAACTCCCGAACGGAGAAATTAGGAAATTCGGGTGCTGTCAGCGGTTCCGACGGTGGATCCGTTTGAATTGCGTCGCCCACATTATACGAGGGGGTCCAAACGGGAACAAGAGAAAATATCTGAGAAAGGGCAACGGAGGCTGCGGTTCGCGATTCAAAAGACTTGGAATGTAGGAAAGGAATTATCTAGAGCCAAAGATAAGCAAGAAATAACTGGAAAGAGCGAGTATGGCACGAACTCTGGCAACCACAGAGAGAAGCTCTGCCCAACCAGAACTGTCGTTTAAGGGTATCTGGTGGCGACTTGTGCCTGCTTTTATATCATCTTCTATGAGTGTAACATCACTGATGACGCTTTTGACTGCAAGTTGAGCGAGTTGTTTGGCAGCGGTGTTCCTCACTGAGGGACTGGAACCTGTATCTAGTAGTAGGAGGAGCCTGTCCAACCTGAGAGACAAGAAGTGAGAGGGGGCATTTTATAAGAATAAGAAGAGAAGGAACGGACCTTGAAGTCATGCCTTAGGCAAACCGGGCCGGGAACGATCGGTGGATTTTGATTAGAGGGACAGAGTGTATTTGGAGTTGTTTACGGGGGGATTTTCTGAGAGGAGCGCTCGCCTTTAAATCTCTCTGTGTTCTGTGACTTTGCGCGTGACAGTCACACTTTTCCAATTTTAGTCCGCATGTCATTGGGCCAAAATCAACCGCTGAGCTAGCCTGAGCCTGCGATGTCGTTTGTGCCTGCCACTGCGTCCTTTATCCTCCAGCTCAACCCAAACGGTTCTTATAACCCCTACCAGCTCCCGTAGCAACCACTACTTATTCTTTGAACGTTTAGGCCCAACCACAGACGGTTCTCTTTTTCTCCACACCGTGGCCTCTGGTCTTCTCCAAGGTGTAACCAATGACACTTGGCCCGCCCTTGTATTCAACTGGAGGGAGTCTGCGCACAGAAGTATGAGTCAGGCCACCTCTCCTTCGGACCTCAATGCATGGCGAGACTTCTACACCCTATGTTGTCTCCTCCGAGCTGTGCTGCTCTATAATTCACGTCAAGTGCTAGAGGCTATCTCGGACCTCGATCATGCAATCATTATTGCAGGAGCGACCACGTATCTCGACCTTGTCCTGTCTATCATTTACAAAATGCAACTGTCCGTCCTTGATTCCGAGAGAGTCATCCGGAAGGAGGTTCAACTGTTTGGTCAATCAAGTCACGGCCCACCACAAACTGCATTAAAAAATACCATACCCGATTCGACTCCTCCTTCGTTTCTTTCTTTTCAAACTAAATTGTCAAAAACCCCGTTTATTTTGCGCAAATTTGCTTCTGACTGGCCTGCGATGCAAGAGCATCCCTGGAGCTCTACGCCCTATCTTCTTTCTGTTGCTGGTCCTGGTCGGGTGGTCCCTGTCGAGGTTGGCAAAGATTATCGTTCCGAATCATGGAAGCAAAAAATTATTCCTTGGGACGAGTTCCTTCTAACACTATCTCCTGAACATCAAACTACGTCGGATTCGTCCAGCGAGTTGTTGTATCTCGCCCAACACGACCTAACTCTTCAGTTCCCATCCCTTCGAAACGATATCGACTTACCAGATTACGTCTACGCCTCATTGGATCCACCGGAGTGTCCTAATTACCACCCTCCTCGTGTCGCTGATGGTGTTCTTTTGAATACTTGGTTAGGTCCCAAAGGTGCGATGTCTCCCGCACACACGGTGCGTACAAATTAATATTTTACATTGCAATAATCCTCAAAATCAAAATTGGCAGGACCCTTACCACAACTTTTATGGTATGTCATTTTTTTTCGTTTTTCATTTCCCGGTAACAATCTAATCTCTTCATTAGTCCAAGTAGCTGGTTACAAATCAGTTTGGTTGGCTCCCCCATTTGTTTCTGCCTCGATGTACCCCGCTCCGTCTTCAACAGAATCAAACCAGACATCGGAAGGAAGCACAACAAGCAATACGTCTCAAGTCGATGTATTTAGAGATTCCCCAAATTGTGATGACTTCCCCGATTTTGAGAAACATGTTGTTCCTGTATCGATGGCTGCCTGTCTGGGACCTGGGGATGCCCTTTTTTTCCCGCCCGGTTGGTGGCATGCGATGAGGAGCGAAACCAATAGTTTTTCTCTTTCAATGTGGTTTTGAAATTGTATTTAAGAGTTGAAAGTTGAGGGTTTAATGGAAAAAAATAACTGCTGATTGATTGACGTTGACTGAAAAATAAGCGACGTAAATGTCTCGCGTGTGCACTGCTTAGGCTGTTGTTTCAAACTGATCCCGCGGCTGCATTTGAACCCAACGTCCTCCGCCTCCACCCAACACCTCTCCTTTGCCCGTTGACCCAATATACTCACCGAATAGCCCATTCACCACCCGTTGGCCGCTTTATCTTTTTCTGGTTGGATCTCTACGACTTTCTTTGACGCACCCCACAAACCCCCTGGATGACCTTTTCACTTGGTTGAAACCCCTCATGGTCACTCAGGATGACGACGAGCGGAAGCTTTCTGCCTTTCCGAAGCCTCTTAGTTCCGCACAAATCTTGAATGCAGTCGAGAGTTCAGTAGACGGCGGTGTCACTATTGTCCTTTCCAAGTTAGCAATCTCAGATATCGGGAGCAACGAAGCGGAAGAACTTGCCAGTGGAGATCGTCAGTCTTCAGGTTCGATTGTTGAAAGGTACGACCCAGAGATGCATTCTGCTCCAGCTATACGCTTTTGTAAACACCTCCTTTACTAGGCTTGCACTAGGACACAATCGTCTAAACTCGCTGCCTCCAGAATTTGCCCTATTCACTCGACTTCGATATTTAAACCTCAGGCATAACTCATTTAGCATCTTCCCAGACGTGGTGCGTATCTTGCTATCACTTTAACACGACGTCTCACGTCCCACCTCACTACAGTTAACACTTATTCCCTCACTTGATACCTTGGACCTGAGCCACAACAAAATCAAATCTCTTCCCGTTTACCCCGGAAACTTAATTCGACTAAGGGTAATTTCTCGTCGCTGTTTTTCCATAGTTCGATTGCTGACTTTTGCCTGCAGGTCTTCTCTCTCGCGCGCAACAAGATAAAAAGGCTCCCCTCGTACATCGTTCAATTTCGAAAGCTTGAATTGTTGCAATTAGATCGCAACCCCTTGGAATGGCCTCCTAAAGCGATCATTGATTCTGTTGACCTACAAGATCCGAACAAAGGGAAGGAATCGATTCGAAGTCTGTTTAACTGGATAGACAATGAGCTCGTCGAAGCCAAGGAGTTTGAGGATTCGGGGTACGGCGAGCATTTAGAATGGGAAGATGAACCGTACGTCGTCTGCTATTATCTGAAAGACCTTCCAATCTAAATGCTTGTCGGAAAGGCCTTGGGAATTCCCCATGCTCAGTGCGATGTCTAACATGACTCGCTTACCCCATTCGCGTTCTATTTCCATGGATTCCAATACCTCGACATCATCGCTGATGGATTCCTCCCATTTTACTGAGCTTTCTGAGCACAGTGGTGCGGATCATCGTCCAGGAGGCGGCTCGGATTATTTGGGACGTTTTGGTACACCGTCTCAAGAGAAGGGAGATGTCATTCTGGATAACTTCTACACTTCATCTCCAGTAGAAGGCAGTCAATACGACGAACCCATCGAACCTGAGCCCATGCATACTCGCACAATATCGCACGGCAGTACACTCCGTAAACCTCAACAATCATTCGTAGCGGGAAAGAAAAGTCTACCCGATCTTAGATCAACTCACAATCACACAATCAAAGCAATTTCAAGTCTACCCGACGACAGATCACCGACATACTATATGGGCTCCTCTACCGACTTGACCTTTCCTCCCTCCCGGACCAACGATCAACCCTCAGCTTCTATGTCGTCATATTATTCTGCTGCGTCATATTCGACAGAACAGCAACCCGATTCTGTCACCCCTCCCTTCGTAACCGCCGAAAGGAAATCATATTTCCGTCGCTCTTCAATGATCAACTTCAACAGCTCTCTCCCGAGACCTCTTGTTTGCTTATTGGATTCCTCTCGGAGTATTCTATTTGCTATGGGACAGTTGTACCAGACACTGGAGAATCACGTACAACAAGCGGTAGATGAACGCCTTTCATCTATTTTCAAGAAGGTTTTAGACCCCGCCAACGTCAATATGCTACATCTGATCCGCTCTCTTGATCGCTTTGACGATGTCAGTCAAAAGTCCATTCCTTCTCCTGCGGTCTGTCGTGGACTAGTAGAGTGCTGTCGCGACACAGTCTCCACATTCCGTAAAGCAGTCGGTTTATTGGTGGTCCAGATTGGACAGACACTGGCTGATGACCCACGGTACTTGCGGTGGCTTCTGCTAGAATTATATGGCACAACAGCAGAACTATCTTGCGCGTGGCAAGCCATGCACCCTGAAATCGAATATCTCAAACCCTTCCTATACGGCGGCATAATTTCCAATGGCTTCAGTCATGGTTTGAATGGGATCTCCGATTCAGCTGGGCCTCATTCAGACGAATCAACGAGTCTAATTCGTCTTAGACCCACGGAATCACCGTTTGGTAGGCGAACAGGAACTGCACGCCGACACGCTGGGTCCTTCAGCTCGAAGGATGTTGAAATCGGCAAGGAACTCCCATCGTATGACATCGTCCCGAATATGGCAGGAGGGCTGGCTACTCATACGCCAACTTTGAGAACACCTAAACGACAAGCGACTGTACCTGTATTGACTTCGACATCATCATCTTCATACTCGTTCAACCCATCACACTCAGGGTTTCCAGCCCATATTCGCCATGCTTCTCAAGGCTCGCTACATCTTGATTCGTCGTCTACGATGTCACCACCCATCTACACGGAGCCTTCTGGATCCAATCAAGCGATCGGCTCGGACGCCCTGCGTGCAATACAGGGTGCTGTTGATATCGCTCCTTCGGTTTGGGATCAGATTGAAGAATCCTTTGCTGATACCATCAACACGAATCGTGAATTGAAAAATTCTCTCAACAAAGCCCGTGCTATAACCAGAAATTTATCTCGCCATATATCAAACATCTCAGAAGGGACACTCGATGTTGATCAAAAACTTCTTCGAGAAGAGGCACATCATTTCTTGAAGGTATGTCACATTGTAGCCCTTCTTCGTGGAACTTGTTTTCATAATCATTTAGTCGATCATACAACTCTCAAGTACGGTGAAAATACAAGGAACTTCCCATTATCTATCGCCAATGTTAAAATCCAACATGGTGAAGTTATCAAAATTAACCGAAGAGTTTTCGATCCTCCTCCACGTTTCTTCCATCCCATATTCCACCCCGCGTTTTAGTCCTTCAACCTCATATTCTAAATTTGCGGCATATAACAACAATAATTCTCCTCCTATTGAAGACAACCTCCTAGGCTCCAGTCTGTCGAGGTCTAGAAGTGCACAACCTAGTCTGAATGGTTCTGTCTCCTCGCTGCCTGCGGTGAAACCCCTCAGCGTAAGACGACCATGGACTCGAGAGGCATCGGTCGATAGTAGTGAACCTGGATAACCACTGCCCGATTTAAACGAGTTTGCTTTGATATCACTACATATAATCCCACTTCTCTCATGGTTGTTGCTCAGTATATTGCAGGCCTTTCAGTATATATCAGTGACACTGTACAATCATGTAAATTAACACGGTCCTAGGTTTAATATGATGTAACAATATCTCATGAGACCGCCCAGCCCTTCGGCACCTCATAAAGGGGAATACATATTCTCATTGATTCTTTATTTCTCTATACTCAAATCTGCTTAACAATTCATACTATCTATACAAGTCACCGTGCACCCAGCGTATCAAGGCCGTCCAAGCAATCAAAAATTATTCCCAGAGCGATAAGGCCAAAGCTGTGAGCACCAAAGTCGTTTGGTTGCCTCAAACTAAGATCCCATGCCGACCATGCCAATTCAAGACCTCGGCACAGACCCTCGTAGGAAGGCTCCTCGGGATTCTCGAGCAGGCTACGTTGAATATCTCTAACGAGATTATCTCCATGTAAACGCATGCGATATATTCTGTCCTTCCTCCACCTCTTCTGCGAACATTTGGCCAAAATTGTGCCAACGACGATCTCTGCCTCTAGAAGGCGAACTCCGGGGGTGTTTGAAAGTGTATGGGTTGCAGATATATACCGTAGTTCGTCTGCGTAGCGCCTGAAAAGTTTCAAAACTTCTGTTGGATGCTCCCCAAAAAATATGCTGTCGCCAAGATATTTCCGGACGCTATCTTTCAGTGCTAGTGAGATGGGATCCGACAAAGCTTTTGACGGGGCTTCCTCCAAGGCGATAGGTTCCAGATCATCAAGCTTGATAGCACGGAACATGAAACCAAGGGCTCTACTGGATTCATAATAGTCTGTCTCTCGCGGGGACACGACTTCCGCTGCGTGCCAGTCGGGTTTACATCGAATAAGAGTCCTTGGGAGTTGATTTGTGTCAAGATTTGGGGGAGTCCCTTGCTTTGGATAATCAACAGCCTAGAGGACGAATATTTAAACAACGTCTTGACAACGTCCTGAGATAAAGGAATCGACCTACATGCGAGCATAATTCTGCAAGGTAGATGCAGTTGAGATCCCTGATTCCGTCCTATCGTAACAAGAAATAAGTGTGGTGTATATCATGGTCAAAAAAAAAAGAAGCGAAACCATACAATGGACTGGTCTGCAATGACGAGCAATCTGTCAGACAACAGACCCTAGGAATAGAAAACTCATGAGTGAATGCGTATACACTGGTAAAAAAAAAGGGTTACCAATATATCGGAATTGATGTATTCCACAACAAAGTCGCATATATCGTCAACAGTGCTATCTCTGTCTAGTGTTAAAGTAGGAAGCGGTTCGTATGACGCAGGGGACTCGATAGTTCTAGGTAGAATGGCGTCGTGACAAATGACCGAAAATAAATCACTATGAAAGACTTGAGTTATCGGATCGGACAGGAGTATGACTTGGCGACACACCCATCGACATCTCCACCTGCGAGACACGATGCCAAAGACCGTTCTTTTCCGTCTGGGCCACCCTTCGAAGGAAGAACAACCACGTTCCTCAGATGAGCAAATAAGCACAACATATTCTCAGGAGGTTTGCCAATTGCACGGACGCGCTGAACTATACCACCCTGTCTCAGCCAGATTTTATACAGACAAAAAAGGTGAAACCCCACCGTCACCGGGATGTGCAACTGGGCTCCTGGAGATACTGACATTTCCTTCTATCCAAATCGGATCTTTGCCCCGTTCCTGGATACAGACTTCAACACATAGATAATCTCAGCCCACATTTCACGTAAAAATCCATAAACCCAACTCACCAAAGATTTCATCATAGGGAAGAGTATACACGTTTTTAAACCCTTTTGATTCGTACCATGGGCCCTCATCTGCTACACCAACAAGGAGATAGCTGTCGGGAACAGGAATACGCGCACTATGCTTGATGTCACGTAGGATGTCTGTCATCGCAACCTGGCGGAGCAGGCGTAGGAATGGAGTATCTATCCCAATAGTCTTTCCACTAGAAGTCAGGTCCATGTTGAACAGGCGTTGGAGACGTGTCAAAATCTCTCGCAGTCGATATACAGTTCCCAAATGATGAGAAGCCATCACTTCGCAAAATTTGGATAGAGAGTCGTCAATTGTTTTTGCATCAGCGACAGCAGCATCTTGTAGGTCCTGAAATGCCTCTTTTCTTACACCAAGGTCCTCGAGGACCATAACAAGAGGGCTGATAATCTCATCAGTGCCATGACAATGAGAAAAACTTGATCCTACCGATTCAAGTAGCAAGTGTTTGGGAGCTCGAATGCTTGCGCGATTTCAAGAGGAGCATTCTCGTCGTTTTCCACATCGAACTTTCTCATGGATGGACGCAAACGCATTTGAATGTTACCCGGACCTTTGTCCAGTTGCTCGTCGACTGCAACCACCCCTTTGTAGCCCAGAAATCGAATTTGAAACTGTATCAGAAATCAGTCCGAAAAATCAATCGCAAGATGCATTGTTCTCTCACCGCTGATGGTCTAATAGTGTTTCCCACATAGCTCTTCTTTTCCCGTAACTTGGCCCAAATCTTGTCGGCGAGGGCTCTGGATATAGTGCCGACTCCATCTGTGAATAGGTATGGCTCTTTCCCTATATCCTCTATTTCTTCCCATTCATCCCTTGGGATGACAACAGAAGGATCGGTAGCAGTGAACGCTTGTGCTAGACGTGCCGCATATTTCGATGGTTGCTTCAAGAGCGGAGTACCAGCGAAATTCCCCAGCGAGTCTCGTATAGATTTGGCATTGACTTCGCCCCTGATGGGATGTCGAAATGGATTCATGAACCAAACGGCGTGCTCGCGCAAGGCTGAGCTTGAGTAAGCCAAAAATTCGAATTTTCGGCCTGCAAGTTCAAATCCGTTTTTCAAGGTGCCTCCCACTCGTTCTACGAGGAAAGAGGTACCATCGACTTCCCGATCCCATCGATATTGAAGACGATCTTCATCCCGAAAATCAACACGAATAAAGCGGTCCTCAAAACCCTTAAATTCGCGGATAACGCGGTTTGATTGAGAGGCATAGGGACCTTCCAGTATCATCCTCGTGGGTGTAAAAGTTACATGATAACATCGAAATGCTTCACGAGGCATGGCAAAGTCGAATTTTTGGGAAACGCGTTCGAAACAGGCCTGCGGGCTTTCTCCAGCTGGTCGAACCTGTAATGCTTCATTGAACCGTCGCAGTAGGTCGGCTACAGATAAAGATCTCTGCTCCTTGGGCAATTTTGACTGTCCAGCCAAACGATTGCGAACTTGGTCAATGAGTCGATCGATGTCTCCGGTATGAAGCAGTCCATTGTGCAACAAAGATTCCAATTGAAAAGCGACCGGCCATTCGAATTTTGAAAGTGACTTGTGAAGAGCGAACATACGTTTTCGTTCGAAAAATTGATTTTTGAGGGCTTCAATCTGGACTTTACCATCCAACTTAATGATCATACTTTTGGACAGACCTGCAACCTCGCACATGCTGGCAAATTCGTTAATAACGTCAGTCTCAGGATCGTTATACAAAAGAAGTCGAAGGTGGGGTGTGTATGGTGCCACTATAGCATGGCCTTCGTGTAACGCGCCTATTCTTTGTTTGTATTTTCGGTTGTCGACGGAGGATTTGCCCGTCAAGGTACGATGAAACTGTATCTTCTCCAGAACAGGTGGAGTAAGGGTATCAAAGCAAACATCTAGATTCGATTTCAGATAGATCTCAGATCAAGGCAGGGGAAGAAATTACTTACAAGGTTTACCATCATAGCCAATTCCGACCTTTTGAACGCTTGCAAAGTTTACGGCAATGCTGTGCCCTTCGCGTTCGGTCAATTCGTTTCCTAGCTGTATCAGCGTTAGCCAGACGCAATACACCTAAAGAAGGGAGTAAGGATTCTCACAAGGATGCGGATTAATTTATGATCGTATTCGAAAGTCAATGTCCCAAAGCTTTCTTGCGAATAGTTGCGCTCCCATTCGATGGAGAACGCCCGCGAAGAGCGTTGTTTATTCCCGCCGTTGGGATACGTTGCTTGATAAAAAATGCCAAATTGGACGGCATCTATTCGAAACTTCTTGACAAGTTTCGATACTTTCTTCAATCGTTCTTCCTCGATATCGGGATTTATGTATGGGGTCTTCCTCAGAGTTAGGGCGACATGTTCAGGAGCCGGCCTTCCCTTCTTGAACCGAATGGTCTTTCCGTCTATCTTCAAAGGATCTTGATAAACGAAATTCATGAACTTGCGAGCAATGTCATCAGTGGGCAAGGTCAAGACGCCAGTTCCATTATTCCGAACAGTGGATGCGGCATTCTCATTGAGCTTGACTCTGAAGTTTGTCAACCTTCCTGGGAGGACGGGGGCGAAATCTTCTGAGTGCAGGACAGAAGCAACCGCACGCGTTATGGTCCACACATCAGCTTCATGCGGAATATAGTAGATATTGAGTTCCATGAGTTCTGAGATCAAGAGATCTGGGTAATAGGGAGAGAAAGAACAGCAAAAGAGACAAGACCTCTGTCTCTACACGCAGGTTATATCAGGCCAAGATGGTCAAACAATCACAAAAGACAGACAAAGGCCATTATCAAAGGAAGGTCGCAAGGTCCTGTCAGTGTCACGGTCCAGCGTGTTCATGGACTTGGACAACAAACGGAGCCCGGCCCGGTATTTCAACCCGTCAGAGTTGCCAAATTTGGACAAGTTCAAAGTTTCTCTTCATCGCCATTGCAACACGTTCCATTGTCGAATCCACAATGCTTACAACTCATATCAACCTGTTCTCGAAATGTATTTTGACACTCAAGAGCTCTCGTTTCCTAGATCCTTTGGCATGGTCACGTTCTCTGCATTTCCGCTACGAAGCTTTCGACTTGAACGATATCACTTCCAGGAATTTCCTTCGAGCCTCCTTCTCCATCATGCTTTGTCTTTTCGCTCTGCATCTTATACGTCAATGGCTGAAAAAGCCTCAAAATCCATATTCAATTCCTGTGGTACAGGCTCTTTCTGTGATATTTACACCAGTCTCTGTGGCATGGCCTCTTCCGTTTATTTCGTTCTTTGGAGAGTCGACCTTCAGAGAACCGCGATGCATCGAACTTGATATCCTTGAGGTCATTGGGAACATATGTACCGGATGCATAGAATTACGCGACTCGGACGACCTACTCTACTTATTTCAGGACAACCTACTCGTGTACGGCTTAAAGGTCAAGGCGCGCACAAAAAAACTGTGGTCACTCAAGACCGCGATATGGACTTCTGCGCAGCTCCTCAAACCAGTCAGTAGTATCAGCATAGCTGTCCTCCTTAGAGCTTTCTAATCCCTCTTGATCAGCCGCTTCCCTCTGGTGATAGCAGTGAGATGCTAACATATTGGATTTCTTGAGGATTAGTATTGACAAATCTATTCGGGTACACAGAAGAGTCTGTCTACCTGTCCTCGTCGGCGACCTTAGAAGTCTGGTCGGAAGGGCATATTGATCTTGATCTAATCTCTTTTTTGCATCTGAAGAGCACCATTCTCCGCATACAATCGACTCTTCGACCAGGAGCTTCAATGATTGTCGATTTTTCTTGCTTGTCAGATCAAGTGAACATCCTGACATCCAACTTTTTGCTCTGCGCTATACCCTTTCTGCCATTTCTCTCCGAACAGAAGAAAGGGCACAGGAAAAGTAGAAAAGCCACACCTCTCTTCATCTCTGTCCAAGAGGTCATCTCCCGTCTGTCGATTATGCATATAAGGATTCAAAGTGTCCAGGACATATCTCTCCAGCACGCAGCTGGTTTACTCGCCGTCGAAAAAGATCTTGTCAGCGACAAGGCACTCCGCATGGCTCATATTGCAGCAGTTGGTTTGCAGGGATGGCGCGAAGATAGACTTATGTTGGTCTGGGAGGCAGGCCTTCTTGGCTCAGGCCTATTGACTCGTTGGCGCATCATAGTAAAATAATGTTCGACCTTGTACCCTACAGATTAAGCGATATACGACTGCCAATAAAGGCTGAGAAACGTCCATTTGATACCTCCTATGTATGTCGAAGAGCTGGCGCCATTTCGTTGATTTTTTTTTGTATGACGACACTTTTTCTACAAATGAATGTGTGATCCTGTGATATCCGGATCCTTGAATGACGTTGTAGTATGATGTTAAACAAGAAAACGAACCAAGAAACGGTCAAAGAAATAACACCGATTCTAGAATGCAAGTCCGATCTTGGAAGAGGCGATAGACACATCAAGCTTTGGCTGCCCGAAGACGCCAGAGCCCAGAGACAAAAAGCGGGAACTGTTTCCCGTTCTATTTGTAGCATCACCAGAATACCGATGATGCACATACACTTGCGAAGCTGTCGGCAGATGGATCGCCGGAGGATGTAGGTCCTTGTAGGACATCTCGTGAGGCGCCATGCACGGCTTGAGAAGGGCTATGAAGGAGTCGGTGGACTCGAACTCCAAGGTTGGTGGTCCAGGAAGAGGTCCTTCGGGATGGCTGATGGGTTTAGAGATGAAAGGGCGTTTTTGTTTCTTGATCTTGATCTTGGGTAGAGATGTTAATAATCGCTTGTGTTCTCTGGGTGGGGGTGGTTGATTAAGGAACGAAAAGGATGAAGACCAGTGGCAATCAGGTGCGGTGGTGGAACGCGGAGAGGTATAAGCAGGAGGTGGAGCCGCCGGTCCTCGGAAGGAGGTATTCAATACTAGCTTTGTCCCGGAGCAAAGAAGACTTCTATTGGAGCGGCCCTCGTGAGCTCCACTATCGGCAACCTGGTCTGTAAACCTAGAGAACGCATCATACGGTGACTTGACGAAGGCAAAACGGGACGAGCGAGTGCAAAGTTCGTCCGTGAAGAAGCGGTCTTCAGGATCCAATGGTCCTCGAGGTATCATGGCAGCAGTTTTCTTCGCCCATATGTGGCCGATATAGAAGAGGACGTACAAAACGAGGACCAGAACGAAAAGGAAGAGAATCATGACTGGCGATTATATGGAGTCAGAGTAAAAAAAGAATGGAAAAGACTCCACGCTCACAAAGAGGGCGATTTGCGCCCAAAGTCGTAATGTGCAGTACCCGATTTACATCCCGAGGTGCAATTTCTCCAAAGAGTGTGGTAGTAGGCATAAGCGCTCTGGCGCCTAGTGGGTTAAGTTGGCTGGGAGTAATGAACGTGGGAAATCGTGCCTCTGGATCGGACGAAACACCAGCAATGCCTCGCGAGCCTGGACTTTTAAGTAATTTTCGGATAGGTTTGTCTCAGACAAGTCCAGCAAGAAATATCGACATTGGTCCTGCCAGTCCCGAATAGTAGTTGCGATAAGTCCTTGGAAGTGGTACTAAATTCCGGACCTGGATAAAAACTAGTCCGCTTTGCGTTGGACCCAGGACAGTATGGAAATTTCTTGAGGAAATGAGGCATCGGTGTTCATTCCGTTTTTGCTTTTTCTGAATAAAAGAGCAATGCTCTTTCTATAGCAACCTGCAGTGCCCTCATTTCGCGTAAATCGCGTAAAAGCGGGGTATATTTATGTATGTACACCATACCTCGTACCCACTGTATACACAGAGATTCAAGCTCAATATGCGAGTGTTTCAACAATTGCATCGAGAATACGAATAGCATCAGGAATCTGGAACTTTTCGTATACCAAACCATTAGGAAGACTGTTCAACTTTGTTAGAATGAATTTATCAAAATGGAAGAAACGAGACTGACTCCCATCCCGTGACCCTTCTGACCGGCGCGTTCAACTTCAAGAAACATCTTTTTTGAATTTCGGCACTGATTTCAGCGCCAACGCCCGCCGTCATGCCTGCTTCGTGAACGATAACCAGTCGACCTGTCCTGCTCACGCTCTCGGCTATTGTATGGACGTCCCAAGGTAATATTGAACGAAGATCTATGAGTTCAACGTTTGCTGACCGCAATGATTTTGGAATGACAGCTTCTAGTTCAGGAGGAGGCGAACGGATCATATGGAGAGCAGTCTCGCAGTGATACACAGGTGTCCCCCATGTCAAGAGGGTGAGATCTGTGCCTGGAACAAGAATCTCTGCTTGACCGAGTGGAAGCTCGTAATCGTCTATCGGAACTTGTTCGACTGTTGGCAACATTGACCTCTGTTAAGACGCGATTAAACACACAGGAAAAAAAAAAGACTAACCCGCAGAACGGTATAGAATTTTGGGTTCCATAAATATGACGGGGTTAGGATCGCGTATCGAGCTTAAAAGCAAACCTTTTGCTTGGATGGGGGATCGAGGAATCACCACCTGCACAACACGAGGGGTTGAGCCATCTATATTTGAGAATATCAGAAAAAGTACCTTTAATCCAGAGGCCCCCATGAAGAAGCCTTCCGGAGACTGTGAATGATACAAGGCTCCATGTCCCTGGTAGGCATCTCTGAATTACAGTATGAAATACGGTACATCCGAATGCACTCACGACGGACATGGTGGGGGTCCGAACTGTGAGTCCACCAGCATTATAGCTTCCTCCAGAGCGATATCTGACCTTGGCAGCTTCATTCACGAGCTGTATTCGAAGAAAAAAATCAGTACAGGATGATAGATCGACTGTTGATTTTTATTAACAAACCTGATCGAAAGCAGGGAATATATAGTCCGCAAACTGAATCTCCGCAATTGCGGTATGTCCCATGAGGGAAAGACCTATGCCGAAGCCAGCGATGCCTTGCTCGGTGAGAGGTGTATTAAAGACGCGCTCTTTACCTGGAGATAGATATTATGAGGAGTTGATTTTCACAGTCTGACGCGATTTGGCTCACCAAACTCGTCGGCGAGGCCCTATTATTTCACGGAATTTAACATGACGCAGTTGGAAACGCCAATTAATGTTGAGGACTTGCCATAGTACATCTGAACACCCCGCCGAATGCAACATCTTCACCGAATACAACAGCATTTTCGTCCTTGGCCAAAGCAATGCTCATAGCGTCACGAATAGCTTGATATGTATTCATCTTACGCGTTTCTCGACCGCCGACGATGATGCGGGGAGGGGCTGAGGAGTCTTCATCTGACCATACAATTCCTGGAGTTCTGAGAGCAGTTTCGCGTTTGGTACTAAGGATCTGGGAAGAAGCGACAGAAGGTAAATGACCATCTGCAGGCGGCGGAGATGCAGTTGAATTGGAACGCCTTTGGAGGAGCCGGAGAGAGGAAAGACGGGAGGGTAAAGAAATGGGTTTGAGGGAGTTCATGGAAGAGAGGGAGTTGAGCAAGATCCGGATTTACCATCATCGAAGTAATAAGTGTGATCAATTGAGCCAAATTTAGCTTATTACCTCTTTACTTATTTCAGTCATCATATCCATGGACAACGACTCGACTTTCGTCGCCCCAGAGGGCGTATACTCCGTCACAGATGAGCACAAGCCCAATCATGCCCAAAATATCGCCATGAGTGTCGGCACCGCTATTTATCCTTCCAAGGTGTCCAGTATCGTCCTGCGCTTTCCAGCCCCAAAGCAGGCCAATGCCCCGGGTTTCGCTGGTCTCTTGGGTGGCGGCAAGTCAGAAACCAAGAAGGACAAAGCAGAAAAGGCTTACAAGGACCGCGACGACGGCATCAGTCTGTCTAGTAGCGATACCCCAGATGAGGCTGATACTGCCCCCACCACTGCCCAGGACCAGGCGACCACGTCTCAATCTCCCGAACACCACACTCTATTCTCACAATCCTCTGCCGCCGGTAAGAAGAAGAATCCGACCAGACCAAAACACAATATCAGGACTACTTCTTCTACCTTTATTACTAGAATACAAACTGCTGAAGGAATGACGAAAACCCTTCAGTCTAAACAAGGCGACATCACATTTCTCTTCTATAATATGGCCAAAAGTTTTGTGTGGATAGAAGCTGGATCCAAGGCAAAAGTAACCCTTTTTTTCTTCTCCTTTAACCCTATACCGACTGTCAGCCAGGAACCACTATCCAGAATTACCTTCTCAGCCCACCCAACATGTCATGATATAAATATTTCAACTGCAGCTCCCGACAGATTAGATGTCATAATTGGGTTCAATACTGGGGATTTGATATGGCTAGGCCAGTATGAAGTGTGTTCAGACCTACTTGTTCTATGGATTTATGTTGTCTACAGATCCTATCAACTCTCGATACGGACGCCTCAATAAACAGGTTTGCGCAATTTAGGGAAACCGTTCCAGTCAACTGACTCGGACTGAGCAGGGAATAATCTCAAGTTCTCCTTGTACGGCCGTAAGATGGGTTCCGTCATCATCAACACTTCTTTTAGTTTCTCATGCCGATGGAACCATCATTGTCTACGACAAAGAACGGGAAGACGGGTCATTTACTCCCCAGGACCCCAATTTATCTCAAACGGACTCCACTAGCTCCTTCCCTCCTCTGAACGAAGGGATCAATCACGAATGGGATCCACTAGATAACATTTTTGTGACGATGCCTCCGTGGCACCCAGCAACGTCAGGTGGAGGAGGACTGAATCCTGCTGGCAAGTCGGATAAAGACAAAGACAAGGCTGCAAGGAATCCTGTTAGCCATTGGCGTCTCTCAAAGCAGGGGATCATCGGTGAAATTCACTGTGTTACTGAAATGCCAACTCAACTGATGAAAATCTATCAGATTTCGCCTTCTCTCCTGACGTGAAATATGTCGCTGCAATATCCGAAGATGGGTGTTTGAGGGTCATCGATGCCCTAGCAGAGCAGTATATAAATTTTCAACCCTTACCTATGCCAATTTTTCACGATGTTCTCAGACTCGTTGATTGCTATGCCTCATATTTTGGGGCGCTGACATCTGTTGCATGGTCTCCAGATGGGCGATTCATTCTGGTATGTCTACGACATGCTTTTAAATTGACATTAACAGTGACAGAACGTATAACTCCTGCTCTCGTAAGACAGGAGGTCAAGATGATCTCTTGACAATCTTTTCCCCTTGGGAGCAAAGAGTCATCGCTCGATGTCAAGGCCATTCCTCCTTCGTTTCAGCAGTCGCTTTCGACGAACAAAGGTGTGATGGACGTACATACCGTTTTGGCAGTGTCGCTGAGGATAACAAACTGATCCTTGTGAATATCTCCATTCGTTCAGCATGGTCCATTGTCAAGAACTAATTGAATCTATAATTTACAGTGGGATTTTTCAAGTGGAGCGCTTCATCGGCCAAAGTTCCAGGTATGTTAGATCAAAACTTCCTCTTCTTATGTATGCCAACTCAGTCGAATCAGGCGACACATCATCAGCGAATGTCGATGTCCTCTACTGTTTCCCTGGGTTTTAGAAGAGACCGTTCAGCACAATACTTGCCTTCAACAAACTCTCCTGGAATTGAAAGTCCGCAAAGTTCTCGATACCATCCAGCCCCTTCACGCAATGAAATCGCCTTTTTACAACCTGTGCTGGTAGGTCATTCGCCTGCCCTTTTCAGATGCTTCAAAGTGAATCAATTTGATACAGATAAAACAACTAGACTGTGATATCCTGACAGTCATACAATTCTTACCTCGTTGTATCCTGACCGGCACGAAGAGCGGTCAAATCAAACTCTGGATACGCCCCCTCGCACTCCGGCCCAAACTGTTAAAAACCAATCGGGCTCCACATGACGCTCAGGATCTTGTACCCATGTAAATTATGGAATCCATTGTTATTATTACATATGTATATCTTAGTTCTGGATCCTGAAGTTTGTTGAGCGGAAAGCTTTACACATGATCCGATGCCGGTTATCGCAGGTGTGTAAACGAAACAGAAAACGCTTAGGAAGTGGTTTCCGCTACCGTATCCGTCGGTGGCCGTGTGGCTATCATCTGGACCTTGATCCAGTCTTCACCCTCAGCTGGATCGAATGCTTTGTGTCTAACAGTGTCCAGAATCGATGGAAACTCACAGAATGATCAGGCCGAAGACTTACTTTACTCGAAGATGCACCAAAAGGTTCTGCATTTCCCACAACTTGTATATTGGAAGCGGGGGGCAACGTTGACACTTGAATTCATAAGCAGGTTCGGTTCCCAGTCGAAATGGTTTTCTTCGCTTTATAGGATGTCTTCTGTCGTAGGCAACATCAACACCAACAACAGGAGCTTTGAGATGGCTGAAGATAACGTTTAGTCAGAATTTGCTTGCAGAGAGGTATTGTAGGGCATTACACTCGTATAACATGAGAAATGGCTTCCTCTTGGGTTGCAGGTTCATCGTAATGTGTCGCACAATGGTTGCAGCGCCACAATCGAGACACAGGACGGGGGTGAGCATATTCATGCTCCATGACGAACTTGGCTGCTTCTGGGGTCAAGAGGAACCAAAGAGGAGAAGCGTGAGCAGGGAAGGTCAAAATGTTCATGTCCATCGAATGTGTTATCTGTCAGACGTTCATCAATATTGTCAGCATGAATCAGAGAACAGGAAAGGCATTTACAGATTCAATCCACGTATAAACCTTCAAGCCACTCATGCCACGAGAGGTTTCTGGTAGGCAGTTTCCACACATAAATCTGGCATTAAGAGTATCCATTTCACGAATTGTGGCGGTTTCAGGATTTAGACCTGCGCATGAAACGATCGCTGCCGCCGCAGTCGTTGCGACTGAATTGACTTCGAATGTCGAACAAGGGTATTGGTGGGGACTGACAGTGTTTCGTTTATGGAGGCAAATATTCTTCCACCCCAACAAGGCTCTTCCGGCTTGGTTTTTGAGTTTGCAGTCACTGCATGTGATAACTGATGTTGCAAGCTCTAATTTCTCGAGACCGATTTCGAAGTCTTGGTCTGGTTCGCCGGGGTACAAAAGCCGGACGATCTCCAATTGTTGTTTCCTCGTCCAATCCGCTACGAAGTCGGGGAACAAGGAGGCCGCATATCCTGGTGCTATTTCTCCTCTCTCAACGTATGGGGCATTGAGGAACTCCGAAAAACCTTCAATATTTTTGACGAGAAGAGCTGGAGGTTGAGACTCCCAGGCATCTGGCGACAGTGTCTTTTCGTAGTCTCGATAAATTCCTTCCAAAAGCAATTGTCGCTCCCGTTTGAGTCTCGACATCTTTTGGTTTGTGATATAAAATTCAAGCTTAGGTAAAGCCAATCTGAACGCTGTTCTAGATCAGAAACGCTGCCGAACCTTTTCTGGCCGCGAAGATGCCCACCTTTGGTTGAAAATCGGTATACACCGGCTCTACGTAGTGTGTGGACCAGGGAAAAGTACACGATTGTGATGTCCTTGGTTTCATGCCCACGATTTATAAGTCGTTTTTTGCAACTGTCATGACGTTAGTAATTTGAAACCTCGAACCTTTCTGATCTCGTACATATCAAAAACTTGGCGCAATGTAACCTCGTATTGTGTAGACCATTCCTTGAGGATCTCCTGTGCCCAAGCATTGGCCTCGTTGCATGCCTAATACATTTCAATGAAAGTTCTAGAGATGTTTAAATTGGAATGCATAGATACCTTTTCCAATTCTTGCTGTCGCGAAATCAAGGCTGTCGTGTATTCATCAAACAGTTTGGCCAATCTTGGAACACCATTGTCAATCAAAAGCTGGACGAGTGTAACTTTCCTCATCATTGCATCAAAGTCTTTCCGGATGTATCTGGCATTTGCTGTATTCGGATATGTGGTGCTATACCGGAGACCCTCTGTGTCGAAATACAAAGGATGTAAGTCGGGAAAGGAATATTGTTAATGCAGACCTACGATATCGATAGCTGCGCGGAAGTAAGGACCAGACAATGTGATCGGGTTGTACAGGTTGATTCCTTGAGTCACTGAGGGTATGTCGGTTTGCATATTCGGTTTTCTGTTGAATTTTCAACGAAAATGAAAAGAGAGAAGAGAAAAAGGTCATGGAAACCGACCATGCAAACGTCACAGTATTGTTTAAGGAAAGCAAAGTCTGTCAAGGCACCCTCCTTGCCACATCTCTAGAAACACACATTTGAGAGACAGTCTTAAAGGAGTGTGTTACAAGTGCATACCACGCAAATACCGGGACCGAAAAGCATGGAGGTCCAATGGGGCTCAGTTACGGTTGGCGGACATTTAGGCAGGCCTGGATGTCTCTGAAATGCTAATCTCCAAACACCCGCTGCTTTTGGATCCATAACTAGCTTTCTGAAGCATTTTGATGCCGTCGAGATGTGATATAGGTCTATTGGGTGCAGATATTCAAGGACCTATGCGGAAATTGTGTTAGAAAGAGAATGGGTTAACGATCGAAGTTACTCGCCATTAACTGAAGTTCCGATGGTAAATTCATGAAGACAGATTGAAATTGTGGAGTAATTTTTGGATTAGACTTCCTGAGCGATTGCATAACATACCCCGCCATATAATTTCCTGGAAGGAGAGATAAATTCAAACGCAATGACAAGTCAACACACCACATACGTATTGTTACTGGGCCAAAGTGACTTTGTGGGTAACTTTGGCAGGAGGAGAATCGGGGCCCGTCGATGAGTTCCTTGTATTCGGGTTCCTCTAAAACGGTACCAAAAGGAAGTTCAGACATAACGCCTTCGAGATCCATCTTTGTGTTGACACGGAGATGAGAGAGCCGTAGGACGTCCTATTGAACCTTGATATGTTGAAACCTTTATAGGGGATTTGAAGGCGTATCACAGGGATAGATGGCGAGGTTCAAAACGGCAGCTGAAAAACGAGAAGAAGAAAGGGCTTATATATGTATTGCGATAAGGTCAGAATGTTGTTCAAGCGACCCTGTTTGACCCTAATGACTCGTTGTGTTGAAGTCGATTAATGGAATCTGGATCGACTCACGACTTTTGCATAGCCGCAGGATCATGTGAGATAAGTACAAGTCATTTGCAGTAATATTTCCTTCATTGTGGTCACCTGTGTATGCAGGACGGCAATAGGAAGGACTTGAGATAGAACTCGTTCCTGGAAGTGGTCTGTTTGAAGTGGAATTGTGGGGTGAAAGTTAGCGGAAGACAGTGTGACATACATAAGAAGGGTTTGTTCATGACTGCCACCACCATCTGACTTCGAGCAAATAAACCTCCAGCCTCATCAAACTGGTCTTCCCACTGAGCCATTGAGGATGTCTGGCGCGACTCCTACACTTATCCCACGGGAACCACATTTTCCCCGTCTTTTGCCAAAGCCCCCCCAGCCACACCTGGTGCCGCTCCGGAGGGAACGAGTGTATGAACACATGAATGCATGTCGTGATATCCAACGTGAAATGGACGAACTCAGTGACGAGGAGAACGAACTTGAGGAACTTGCAAGTCTTCCTTGTCTCTTGACTCCTTATTATATTGCTCATAAGATTCATATAACAGAACAATGCCGTTCGTAATCGTGGCCACAACTTTTATGTGCCCATTGGTCGAGTCTTGACCCGAACAGAGGAAAAGAATGATGTACGTCGTCAGTAAACCGCACTTTTCGATCCATAAATCCGATGATTTCATGTCAGGCAGACGATGGGACAGAAGACTCTGAATCGCCAAATACAGGGGGTCCTCCCTCCGTCCTTGAAGATGACGGAGAAAACGATTCTGCACCAGATCTAGATGCTAGCATGGAAGATCTTGACGAAGACGTCACTGGCGATACTGAAGATACCGAAGAAATGATTGAAGGGGAAACCGAAGAGTATGAAGAAGAAAGCTCTGAGTTGATTTGATCGACTACCCCACTACACTCCATTGATTGCCATATCATGTCCCCGACAGTCTCTCTGGATCACATTCACCACCATCACTGTACGAGGGTAGGCCCTGAAATATCTACCAGACCCTCCACGCTCGTGATCAGACAGGGATCGCTATGCCAAATCTCACCCTCAAAGTGTTTCTAATGAATAGCACAGGTGACATTGGGATAAACATTCATTTATGATTAACCAGCTCTATTTTCGGCCTTATCCAGCAAGAATGTCCATAGAGCCTCTGGATTCTTGTAGTCGTGATGTACAACGCTGACAAGCCATTGGTCGTCCCTTACACGCTCAAGAAGTTTTCTCTCTTCCGAGCCAGGTCGATAAAAGGACGCCCAATCAGACCAGATAGAAAATGCCTCGTCCTAGACCAAGTTTATTCCACCATTCCACCAATAAAATAAACAAGGCTCATACCTTCCACGAGAAGAATGACTCTTTTTCAATGATCGTCGTCTGTATGATTTCCTGACCTGGGAATATACCCCATGTCACTGCATTTCTACCGCCGTCTGGGACGTTGGTGCGACATTCGCCCTGAGAATACTCATCGTTAGATGCTCTTAGCACGAAACTTGAAGTATTTATGAATACCTTGTAATTACCAGCAAAGTAATGAACCCAGCCTTGACTCTTTTCTGCGATCTTGCGTTCAACTTCTTCTACGTCATCCAATCCGCAGAAAAATTCTACAAAGCATTTTTGAAAAACATATCCTGACTTTGGGCCCCAGCCAAAGATAGGATCAGAGGAGCTTGCTCCGTTTGCGGCTGGCTGGGACCCAACAGTCCACCAGCCTCGCTGGGTCAATTTCTCGAGGTGCGGCAAAATCAGATTGGATTCAGGGGAAAGCGGCGTCGGTGAGAACGGTGTTGTGGATATCTTGGAATGTAGATAATCGAGAAAAATACGAGTCAAGTCCGCAGCTGTCCGTGGGTGTCCCCATTGAACGAGAGATTCGTTCTTCTGTTATGAAAAAGGATCATCGATGTCAATGATTGGCGGGTCAGACCGCTGAGATCTTACTGATATTCCAGATCCTCCCCAAATATCTTGGTTTCCAAATGCTGGGCTCTTGAAATCGCCAAAGCGACCATTAGGGAAATCGTCCCAGCTGGCTGCATTGTTCAGTTCTCCACGTCCTGCTTCCCCACCCTCAGTCGACAAAGTGGATAAACCTAGAGTTGCCGAATTGGATGCGTTGTGTGAGGTGATTACTAGACCTGGATCTGCGTCGTTGAATGAAAGAGAAGGGGTCGAGGGAGCATCCTTGAATGCAGATACAATTTGAGGGATGGTTGAACAATCTGAAGACAATGCACTTACCACAATGAGCTTGTTCTGACTCAAAGCAGCCCCTCCTACCCATCCCAAAGTTTCCAACACACGCTGAACACTTTTCTCCAAGTTCAAAGTGCAAAAATGGAACCCATGGATGTCAGCCTCGGTTCTAAGCCTCTGGATGGTATTGACTGCAAGACTTATGCCATAATCTTTCACAAGTCGGTCATCGTGCTATATAATTAGATGGTTGGCGTAGGTATTAGAAGTAAATGTGGGCGCGTACATTGATGGACGAGAGATGGGCCGATATTGACTCTGGCACGCGAGTTCCGCATAATTTGGTAACCCTTGCAAAAGATGAATAGGTTTGAATTGGCATGATCCCAGGGATTATTGGTACGGTTATGCCTTGATGCATGGTCGGTCTGAAGTTGTTCTTGGACAGATGATAGAACGCACCTCTTGTTCTCACTTTCTTGTGCCAAGA
This sequence comes from Psilocybe tampanensis, assembly GCA_019904355.1. Taxonomy (NCBI): domain Eukaryota; kingdom Fungi; phylum Basidiomycota; class Agaricomycetes; order Agaricales; family Agrocybaceae; genus Psilocybe; species Psilocybe tampanensis. The sequence continues at coordinate 38,004 of JAHXRV010004807.1, forward strand.
TATGAAATGATCCGCATCGTAGAAAAGTTGAGTGATGATGAAATCAGCACCAGCGTCGACCTTCTCTTTCAACCTGTCAATCTCGACGTTTTCGTCAACAGGATTGTCTGCATGGCCATCGGGATACCCTTGCGTGTTTGGATAAACATAGGGGAACCAAAACGATAGTTCAATATTTCACCTGCTACACCGACGCAAAACCACGAGGAGTATTCAGGAATTGAACGGATGTACGAAACGAGATCAATAGCACGAGTAAATCGAGGATCGGCAGCAATCCATTCTTCTTTGCCTCGAGGGGGATCTAGACAGAAAAGATTGGTGTACGATCAATATGTCAATATTTAAAGAGCTTACCACCACGAAGAGCAAGTATGTTTTGTATTTTATGTTCCTTTGCTGCCTTTACGAGGATGTTAAGTTTGACGCGTTTTACAATAACTTTGCCAATGAGCAAACCTTCAGAACTTCGTCAATGAGGCCCATTTGCATATTGGTGCAAGTCAGATGTAGAACGGTTTCCAGATCGTTGTCTTGGGTCAACGAGGCAAGTTCAAGGCTACGGTCCTTTGTCGAGCCCCCAGCACCCCACGTTACACTTATTGCCAATGGATTCAGGGCAGAAAGTCGAGAGATTCTAGACATGAGATTCTCGAATCCCTGGATTATGGTCGTTGATAAAGGAAGCCCGATGATTGCCTCCAATGACTGACCTGGTCGGTGCGTGGAGGGAAGAACTCGAAGGTATAGAAAGGATCTGAAGCATGGTGAGATTGAATTTTGTCAATGATCTTCATGGTGGTCCTGCAAGGAGTGTAAGTCTAATCTGAATTTTGACGGGAACACGGAGGGATCATGTGCCTGACTTCGGTCCCTTTACAGTTACCAACACTTGGACGATTTCAAGCGACACTTTACATAGCACAGGACCAACTCAGCGTTGCCAGCATCCTCCAAATATCTCCTGTACTTAGGTCCCCGGTTCTCTCTTTGCGTATATACTTCCACATCTCTTTCTCTCGGCTACTGTCTACCGTTTACCCATGTCCGAGTCAGCCTCCACCCCAGTGTCTGCAGATTTCTCTTCTTCACCACCAAAGCGTACCAAGATCGTCCTTCTGGGAGATCAGAGCGTCGGAAAGACGAGCCTTATTACAAGGTACCTTCTCGTTTACTTGTGGAATCAGGTGTATCAACGACCCATGTTCTGGGCAGGTTTATGTATGATACCTTCGACAACACATACCAAGCTACTATCGGCATCGATTTCCTGAGTAAAACCATGTATTTAGAAGACAGGACCGTTAGGCTGCAGTTGTGGGATACTGCCGGTCAGGTATGTTTGGTGTACCAACCCCAGTGACAAGTCAAGCTAATGTTACAAATCGATGCAGGAACGCTTTCGCTCATTAATCCCGTCATATATTCGAGATTCTTCGGTGGCCATCGTCGTCTTTGACATAACTAGTAAGCTTTTGTATTACCATGAAAATATACCTGACCATCTGATATGTTATCTCAGACCGCCAGTCATTCCTCTCAACGACAAAGTGGATAGACGATGTGCGCTCGGAGAGAGGGAATGATGTAATAATTGTCCTTGTCGGAAACAAGGCAGATCTCTCGGACAAACGGTATATTGGTTTTCCTCCTCTTGACAGGCCATGCTGAGCTTCATTCCATCTGCCAGGCAAGTTACTCTGGAAGAGGCTACAACTAAGGCCACGCAGATGAATATCATGTTCATGGAAACTTCGGCAAAGGCTGGCCACAACGTGAAAAGTTTGTTCAAGAAGATTGCTATGTCTTTGCCAGGCATGGAAAAGGAGACTCAAGGGGATGCAAACACAAGTATGCCGTTGGACGTTCCCTCCTCTCAATTGAATTGCTGACCTTGTCATTTTGATAGAAATTGATGTTACAACGCCGAAAGCTGAAGTGCCAGAGGCATCTCAGTGCAACTGTTAGTGCGAAGGAGATACCTTGCTACTAGATATATATCCGCATCCAGTTTGTTTGCCTTAATTTATTTCCTGGTACCTATATTCTTGCTCTGTGTGCTGTGTTGTAAGATTGTGTGCCAACATACACTCTGACACACCTCCAAATCATCCCCTATTCATCGTATTGCCCATGCCTCGGGGGTGTTCGTCAGTATATCTCGCCCAATTCTCGTCTTTTTGCCTTTTCATTTCCTCCTTTATTTCTCCTTCCAAAGTCCCGTCCATTTCCGAATCGATGGCCAGTTGCTCAGAGGACGTCGGTGCGTTTTGGGAGGCAGCCCTGCAGATAAGACATCAGCCAAAGAAAAACAGTGGTTATAACCGTTGATCAATGATCGCTTACCCTCCGCCCGTCAATATATTTCCTCTTTCTCGCTCAATTTCGAGATATTCATCCACGGTCATAGTCGGTAATCGATGGCCTGGGCCAAAGACCTGTGCTTGTAACCGTGCTCGATCCGCAGCATTGGATGGCAGAATGGTAAATGTTCGGAGAGGCTGATGAACCATATTGTCAAAAAATTGGGGTGCTACCATTATTTTGAGGCAAGACACACCTTCCCAGAAGAATCGAGCAACGGTCCTTTCCCATCGGGTCCTCCTGGAACGGGTATGTCCAATTTCCAATCATGTTCTTCAGCCTTCCGCTTCTGAGCCCTGTTATCGTTGTCATCGGGACCAAGTTTAGGGCTGGGGGGAGCATTTCGAAGAAGTTCAAGCTCCTGCTCCATGCTTTGAAGTTGAGTGCTAGCATGCGCATAAAGCAAACGAAGCAACAATAAGGTTGTTTCACGTATGATGTCGTCGTTTTCAGAGCCCGTTTCTTCGTTCGCCCCATTTGACTTTGAAATATCTATCGTTAAAAGGGATGCTACTAGATCAAAATCTGTTGGGCTGTCCCCCAAGAGTGGAATTTGGCCTAGACGTTTTTGTACGGTCTAAGACACATGAACGGTGGTCAGAGAATTATAGGGCTGGAGATACACACCTCCAATCTGGTCTTGATGTCTTTCTCCTTTTTGTATTGATTTATCTTCAGTTCCCGTCTTTTCGAATAATCAGTGATCTCCGCGGTTTTGCGATCGAAGAGAGCTCGTTCATCCTGAGGAACGATTGCATATTGTTCCAATAAGTTGACAAAACTGTGGATGTATCTCTAAATTCGCTAGAGAAGTCAATTTTAAATACGACTGAAACATATGAGCGGTATATTCATACTTCTGTTTGTGAGAGAGAGCCCATTCTCTCAGTTCTTGAGGTCGTTCTTGCACGCCCTTGAACTTCGGCAAAGATGTAGGGGACGGTAAGATACATGAGATCTCGCGTCGATATATCCCCGAGGGTCTCATTAGGACTGAATAGAGATAGATCGATAATACGAGATTGAAGGTCTTTGAGATTTTTTAGGCTTTTCGCGACCAACTCCTGGGGTGGAGGTGTTGAGAGATGTTGTTGACCTTTAAACAATGGGTATACCTGTGTTTCATCTTCCATGACTGGAAGCCCTGTAAGTTTCTTCGTCGCATCAAGTATTTGTAAGAATAATTCTGGGAGCGATAGGTTCGACATCGTGGTATGGATTGAAAAGCATCTCAAACCCACTTCCCTATTCAGCTTCTCGCAAGCAGCGGGCCGATCAATCATTTGTGTACCATGATCAGTACTGTACCGCAAGCAAGCTTCAACGTCAAGCGACAAGTTTCAAGCCTCAAATCGAGAGATGACAGAACAAGTAAACTGCATATAGAATTGTATTATGTGCAGAAATTGAATAAAATTTAGCGAGGCCAATCGAAAGGAGACACTTTCACAAATCACAAGGTACGACGTATTCTCTTCTTGGCTCTTTCGACGAGGCTTATCGGCTCCTCAGCTGGGGGTATTGTAAGGTGAGATAGTTCTTGATCTGTTTCTGGTTTACGTTTGAGTTGCCGTGGTGTCGGTGTCATTGGAGGGGTGGGTAATGCTTCGATCTCAGCTTGTTTAGCCTTCTTCTTTGGGGAGGGTGTGACAGAAGGTGAATCAGAGGAAAGACCATAGGATGAAAAGGCCTTGAGATCGGCGGTAAAAAGCACCTATAGTGTCAAGGAGTGAGATCAGCAAACTCATGAAGTCATTGGGAAAAACCGACAGAATGAGCCCATCCTGCAAAATCTCCCCAAACGGAAAAGAATTTGTGGTTAAGGTCTTCATAAAGCTTGGGAGTCATATTTGCTTTCTGGGTAGTCGAGCCTTTAGCCCCGTAATACTTTATGGCAATCTGATGGACATGTGTATCCACGGGTACGACTTCTTTCTGGGGGACGGTCAGTTTTATTGGACATGACCTTCGATATTTGGCTTTACCTTGTCGAGGCTCATTAACAAAACGCAATCGGCCACCTTTCTTCCAACACCAACAAATTTTAGCAGTTCTTGACGCGCATCATGAGTACTGGACATTCGTAGTTGTCTAAGCCATATTTCGGATGATTCGACCAATTGACCAGATAAAGTTGATTGTTTTTCGCTACCATGTGTGTCAACGAGCATTTTCGCTGTCCGGTGGACAAAGCCAGCTCGGTATCCAAACCCAAGTTCTCGCAAGTGGGACGCGACAGAAGGACCTGCGAGTGCGGAAGGGGACGGAAATGGATGGTATATGATTTTTTCCGAAGGAGAGAAAGGATTGTCCAGTGTCAAGAGAGGAGGAGAATAGTGTGTACATAGACTTTGAACCATTTTTGTTATTCTCGAGATGTTATTATTAGAGGAACATATAAACCTACAAAATGATTGTTAGAAAAATGGAACACAACGACAGATAGCTGAGCGACGAACGACACAAGGTTTTCCCAAGGATCCTGACGGAGCATCCTTATACCTACGAAACGATCTTGAAACTTTGCAAAGACACTGTCCCTTTGCGCCCATTGGCTATATAAATGGACGAGATCAACGTCCAGCTGAAAGTAGTCCTTCAACCATTCAAGGGTCTCGTCATCGCGGAGAGAGTTATCGACAGGGAGAGGACTCGGAAATACAGAGCGATAGAAAAGGGTGTCGGAGGACTGACGTAGACAGACGACGCGGTCCTGTAGACAGAAACGATATTCTGTATCCAAAGGAGAATATCCTGTGCCTGTAGGGGTTAGGACGGTCCAACGAAAGGATTGGCCACATTTCAAGACGGCAGATAAGGAGAGCTGGGCAATAGAGAGCGGAATGGATTTGAAGCCAGGAAGGGTCATGACCGTTGTCTGTTAAGAACAAAACATAAACTTTGTTTGTCATTAACGCCCATGCCCGAGGGCGACTCTTTCCTTCCCCGCGTTCAGTCCGTTTTCTATGCTGTATTTGATGTTCGACAAGGCCCAAAAATCGTATATCAAGTTCCAGAGGGCCTTATTTCTGTGTCTTCCATAGGCCCCTCGTCCAATTGCTCTGTCCCTCCTACCCCAACAACAGATTCCACACCTCCTGTCATCCCTTCTTCCTCTGTCAATCCCAACGGCAATGGTTTGACTTCTCGTAACTCCAGTACTTCTCTGGTCTCTCCAACAGACTATTATCGACCCGGGGGGCGTCATTTGGCCTCGCCCAATAAGCGTTCCAATTCTTCCCAGCGCACACTCTTCAATTTCAATGATATCTCTATGTTTGTCATTCCGCCTCCTGCATTGTGCGGAAGGCTCGTCACCTGTACTACAAGAAGGCACCGCATAATTGGCTTTCCAGTGGAACTGAGGAGCGAGGATTACAGACGCAACTATTTTCGTTATAATCTTTGTTTTGTCTTCGAACGCGAAGCCGATCTGAGTTGTTACGAGCCAGTGGTGCGCAAGGTTAGCCGTGTATTGAAGTCTTGTGAGGTACGTTTCAGCGCTCCAGCTCATCTTATCTCTCGTTGATGACGGCTTTCAGCAAGAATCTGGGTTTTTGTCTTCCCCACAAACTTCTCCCGCCGTACATGCCATCCTTGAACAGCTCTACGAGGACCTGAACTCCTACTCGGAAACTTCAATACCAATTGACCAATTTAATTCGATTGAGTTGAAGATATTCCCGTTCTATCCAAATCCTCCTCCATTACGAGATTGGATGGTGCCCCTCGCATTGATCAATCTTGCGAAGAGGATAGAACAGAATTGGGATCTCACAGTACTTAAAGTCTGCAAATTTATAGATGGCATAAACCACGTCAGTCGTATAGCTTATTTAGCCGACTGTGACTTATCTCTAACGCGTCAAGCTATCTCTCATTTACTGTACGTGTTGTTCTCTATGATGTCGCATACCATGTTTAACCCAATATCACAGTTACTACCAAGTTATCATGATGATTGATATCTTTCAATATTCAAATATGTATACGTTGAAGAAAAGCATACAATGGTTAGCCGATGAAGCCCATGTCAAGGAGGAATGCGGACCTTATGTGACCAAACCAGGTGGGTTGGCTATGATCATGGAGAATCGTCGTGTTTCTTACTTTCCAACCAGGAAAAAGCATACCAGACTGGCCTCGACTTCTGCATTTTTATTCAAGATTAAAGCCAGGCAAAACAATATTTGAATGGATGAAAACCTATGATGTAGAGAGCTTAGGCATTGATGTGCGAAGATTTACGAGCTTTGGTGTCATAAAGGTAGGCCAAAAATCTTTTGCGTAAACCCTATCATTCACCTTGAATCAACAGGGCTTCTTGAGGCGTGTTCACCGATACCCTATATATCTGCATCCTGAACAATCTGACATTAATCAGAGCCAAGTGTCATCATATACGCCTGAGAGTCCTATCGATGGACCCACTATTTCATCACTGGCCCGTAAACGAGGGAAAAGTCTATCCACAGCAAGTCTCCGCCTTCCCGCATATAACGCCGAGGAACAATTTTCGCAACACCCAATTCCATTCCCAGTCCTTCCACAAGAGGTGTCACCTCATGAATCGGAAGGAATCCAACCCTCTGCGGTCTCGGCAACCCAAAGAGCTCGACGAGCTAGCGCCGCTGAGAAAGTTCTTGAGCAGCTTCGGAGTCGAGACATTCACAAATCGGTGACAAGCACCCTCACTGCGCAAAGGAATTCCTGGATAAATTACCAACACGACTCTGTCACGAATTCCACGAACTCTCCTTCTGCCACATCAGCCACTTCTCTCAGTACATCGACCACCCTTCCTGGTACAGGATTGACCCACTCGAGCCCTACAAAGGGTACTGCTATAGGACGATCAGAATCTCGACGTCAATCTCTCATTACTCCAGCAGTTCCGCCTTCATCACCGGTTGTCTCGAAGGTTCTGTTGACTCCTTCGCGTCCTGCGGCCCAAGCTCCTAGAGCACAAATATCTCAACCAGCTGTTCCACATACTTTAAAAGCCATGCTCGACGGAGAGCACCATACCGATGAGTTATGCGTGAAATATGAAGTAGGTTGGCCTCTCCTAGAACAGTGGCTACGGACTATAGGAGGGAGCAGTGATGGCGATGACGGTTATGGTCGAGTTGTTATTATCTGTCGATGATCTCAGAGTACCCATAGCCTGATAGTTTGGCATCCTGGACTCTTGAGTCATTGTTTCTTTAAGAACTTCATTTTTGGTGGATAAAGTCATCTCTTTGAGGCACGGGAACCGTGTAGATGTATATATGATTATGATTATAAACTTGAACAAGACCTCTATTCTGAATATGTGATGCGCAGAGACAAGCTAAACGGCAAAGTGGTTGAAGTGACAGTAATTTCTCCAGCGGGGGGTACCAGTTCTGAAACCTTCTTTTCCAGATTAGGTCTCGTAGCTTTCTCCAATTGAGGGGGGGCCTGGAGATATAACTGTTTGGTTGGAGTGGATAACGAGGGTTTTTTAATCTGGCTAGATAAAGTCATTAGCAAGGCAGACGATGAGATTGTTGGTGTTTGCGACATACATATCCTGTTTCTCAACCAACGTTTCGATCAGCTGCTCAACTGTCATTTCAGGACTGATTGTCATTTCCAGTGCTTCACCCCCACAGACTGGACAGTCGTCCCGCTTTTCGTGTTCGAAGGTGTATGAATAGACTCCGTCTGTTCCAATGAGCATGAAGTAATTATTTAGATAAGCAGCTGAACTTGTGGCGATCTTAAATGCTTCGTTACAGCAAGCAGCTGCCCCGACAAATAATCAGAAAAAAAAGGAGAATGGAAAGTTATGAGAGAGACGGACCAGCAATAATGGCATTTGTGGAAGCGATGGCAGGGATGATATTCTTTACAACTCCCTGAGTTAACGACCAAGTCACACCTTCAATCTTGAATTCTGCTGCGCGTGCAGACGCGACTTTATAGAGCCAACTGATATGTTCAGGATCGTCATTGTCCATTTTTTTGTCTGAGGAAAGTAGACGTGAGATATAGCGGAAACGAATCGTACTTTCGTCGCACCTCCGTGGACTCGCGGCCATTCAAGCACCGAAGCCCATTCTATACAGTGTTCTGGCAATCGAGGCGTATTGGCAATCGTACAAATCGGGAAAGCAGTCTGTTTATTAAGCATATCGAGCGAACACTCGTAACAGGAGGTGATAGTCGGAAGAATGACGCGCGCCTGGCCCTTGAAACCTGAAAACGGGTAAGTTTCCATCAGCGGTATGGAATTTAGGAACCTGCCTTCGGTCCCTCCGTCGATCATAGGCTTTAAACTCTCTGGATTCTCAGGGTCCACAAGGTTGACAAGAGTAGCGTTCATCCAACGCCTTGCCTCCACAGAATCAAGACCACAGATCACAAGGTTGAATTGCATATAGTAATCCTCGTCTTTGTCTTGAATTTTTCCAAAATATCTGCAGCACATGATTCCTTGTCAACGAGGTCCATCGTATCGACGATAAAGATGACTCACGGCGTTACGACTACCCCGGGCACACGATCCATGATGAATTCTGCTGCGACAGTCGCCTTGGGCTTGCCAACGTCTTTGGGTCTACCCCACTAGTCAATAACAGATCGAAGGTACGTGATGAATCAAGTACCTAAACAGAAATTGACGGTTGAGATTACTTATATCAATTGTGTCCATGTCGATGACATGGATGTCTTTGAATCCAGTCAGCGCCAGATTGGCCAGAATCTCACATCCAAGGCCTCCGGCGCCGATGACCAAGATCTTGACCTGGCTCCGAAGAAAGTTCTTTACCTGTTCAGTGATTAGCATGGGCGATATTGATCGTTTCACCAAATTATGCGTACTCCATCTCCTGCCAGAAATGCGGGGTCTGTACGTGGACCGGGGGTGTTGAGAACTTGGTCTATATGATAGTATCTTCCATCCCAGTCGGCAGACGACGAGGATTCGGAAGACATGGTGGCTCGCAGATGATGGTGGATGAGTAGAAAGAGGCCTTGAGTCAGTTGACATAAATTCTAATTTGATAATAATTGTGGGTGGCTGTGGTGTTGTAGATGGAAGCAAGCTGTCCGCATTTGGAAACCCATTCGATCGCGTTCCTGATGTAAGCATCCAAGTCCATTTTTTATTCAAACCTCATCATGGCCCAACCCAACTCTCTCGTCCATTTCAGTGGTCACCAACACCTGCGAAGTCGTCTAGTCTTGTCCATCCTTAGCGGAAAGACTCTTCGCATTGATAAAATTCGCTCCGAAGACAAAAATCCTGGTCTCAGAGGTACATCAAATTCTTCGTTTGCAAGACAATCCCATTATAACGAGTTTATGCAGACTATGAAATCAGTCTTCTTCGTTTGTTGGAGAAGTTTACAAATGGAACTGTCATAGAAATATCTGTCACTGGTTTGTTCACTTCTTTCTTTCTTAACGACCCAAGAAATGACTTGTCGCTTCACCAATAGGTACTGCCATTCTTCTCAAACCTGGGATCATTCTGGGTGGGAGCTTGCAACACGAATGTCCGTTGTCAAGAGGAATTGGATATTTCCTTGAACCTCTCATTATGCTGGCCCCCTTTGCCAAGAAACCAGCGAATATAACTCTTAAAGGAATCACCACTGATGAACATGACCTTTCGGTATGAAATTTGCCATATCAGATTACTTCCCCTTTCAACCAGCTTTTTGTAGGCAGATATCTTGCGAACTGTGACATTGCCACATTTACAACTATTTGGAATCACACAAGGGCTTGAACTACGGGTATGTGGTTGTTTTCTTTCTTCAGATATTGACAGAAACCTAGACACCTCACATCAGATTAAAAAGCGAGGCGCAGCTCCATTAGGAGGGGGAGAACTCCAATTCATGTGTCCAATCGTAAAGCAAGTCAAGACACTCAACTTCGTGGATCCAGGTAAAATCAAACGTATCCGAGGTGTTGCGTATGTCCTACCTATGCTGCTGCTAGATTATATTTCCGAAACTCACTCCAGAACATAGTCATGCAGTGCGAGTGAACCCGCAATTCTCCAACCGAATGATTGAAGCGTCACGATCGGTTCTGAACCGGTATATACCTGATATCTACCTTTATTCCGATGTATACAAGGGGGATGAAAGTGGGAAGTAAGTACTCAATCTGTTTTGGTGCCTTCTCGTATATTAACATCCACCCAATAATAGATCTCCTGGATATGCTCTGACTTTGCTCGCAGAATCGACTACATCTGCAATCTATTGCTCTGAAGCGCTATCTGAACCAGGTGTAGCACCGGAAGATATTGGTTTGAAGGCAACACGAGCCCTACTAGATGAAATAGAAAGGGGAGGCTGCGTCGACCAAAAACATCAAAGTCTGGTGTTACTGATGATGGTTCTCGGAAGTGAGGATGTCGGTCGGTGTCGAATGGGAGAGCCCACCCTCAAAACGTAAAATTTTCTCTCTTCTCATCTCCGTATAATCTCTCATTGCTCTTCTGATTAGGATCCAATTTCTCCGCGACATTCGAAGCTTCTTTGCAACATCCTTCAAAATTGTTTCTGCAGATCCTTCAGATTCTGGGTGTTCTCAGCTCGTTTATTCATGCTACGGAACGGGTTATGTGAATGCCAATCGCACACTGGCATAATCACTGCAACAGTGTCATCGACTTTTACCGCTAGAGCTGACCTCACAAACCCGTTTGCGACGTCAAGTACCATAAGCGTGGTCATAGGAGCTATAAACTTTGGCTTTCCAGGCCCACAGGCAACGAAGATATATCCTCCATCAGGAATGACGTCGTGTCTGCTTGCCCACGATTAAATGGGCCGCATAATCTTTGCGAGTACCCTTTTTGTCCTACATTTGTTGTCAACACAAGACGTTTGGGAAATAGATTTCATATTGAATACCTTCTCCAATAATGTAGATTTATCGCTTGGCTGAATAGATCAAAAGCGTAGCCGCGATCGCTCCAGCCAAAAATGAAAGAGTGATTGGAAGACTTGTGGTTGAATCTGATAAATCTGATAATCCAACCGAGACACGGCTTCGAGGATGAACTCCCAGCTCTTGTGGATTTGGTACCCTTCTGCCTCTTTCCCAACCCTCATCCAATAATTTTTCCATCAGGACTTCATCGAGAGCTGTGAAATCGTCCATATTCCATTGATTGCACAATCCTGACATCCATTTCATCCTTTCACGGCCCAACTGACCACCCACCCCTGGAGCCCTTTCTTTGAGTTTGGTTCTGAGCTGACCAACTTTCACTAGGGCCTCCCCTTCATGTCCTGAAAGCCCCTTCTGCAGTCGTGTCTTGATTAGACTGGCCATTCGCGGTCCATTTCCATTGGTTGAGATCATAATTTGCAGAGGACCATCTCGAATTTGTGCTCCGAAGTAAAAGTCACAAAGATCTGGAATGTCGGCAGCGTTGACAGGGATCCGCCTCTGTCGACTCAGTTCAACGATCGAACGTGATAGGTCGTTGTCGTCCAGTGCGGTGAGGACCATGTCTTTGTTGTCCAGCTCCTCTGGACCACTGTATTGTCTATCATGGTATGTGATGCGGTCGCTACGAAGCTCAATGAAGCGCTTCGTCCGAGGATGAAGGCCTTTCAAAGGTGAAATGACAGTGATGAAAGCATCGGTAACCAGGATGGATTCCACACGTTGTGACGCTACCTCTCCCCCACCAACGATGAGGACATTCTTTCCCTCGAGTTGCCAGGCAATTAAAAGAGAGCCTCCGCCGAGGTTTTTAATCCGAGAATCTTCGTCGGCCATGATGCATGAGAGGATTCCAACAAGTCAAGGTCGGACGAAGCATTGGATTATTGAATTCAACCCGGCCCGCCTGACCCGCTACATTGTCCTGGTTTGTCAGCAAGGTTCAAGTTTTGTGGTGCACTGCTTGACCGTCAACTCTATCCTCATCCTCTCACTTTTCTTCTCCCCTCACCATGCCTCCTAAAGCCGACATCAACAAAGCAGGATGGGAACAAAGTGAATTTCCTATCCTCTGTGAAACATGCAAGTCCACTTTATCCTCTATTTCGCAAGGACCCCAAACTAATGCTTCAAACAGGCTTAGGGGACAATCCGTTCATTCGGATGGTATGTGGTTCTTATTATTGTTATCATTACCCAATCGTCTTATCTGACATATTTCTTCAGTCAAAACAAGAATACGGACGCTCTTGTGGTACTTGTGCGCGCCCCTTCACTGTATTTCGTTGGAATCCTGGCTCAGGAGCACGCTTCAAGACTACCGTCATCTGCCAGACCTGCGCTAAAATAAAGAACGTCTGCCAGACCTGCCTACTCGATCTTGAATATGGCCTTCCTACCCAAGTTAGAGATACCGCCCTGGGTATGCAAAACGAAGCTCCCACAAGCGATATAAATAGGGAATATTATGCGCAAAATATGGAGGGGAAAGTGCGTACATATCTCTTCAAGATGTCTGTTCTACATACCTAATTTACACACCAGCTCGACGGTAACAAATCGGGACTCGACTCTGGACGTGCTGCATCTGCTGGAAAGGAAATGCTGAAACAGTTGGCGAGGACTGACCCATACTATAAACGAAATCGGCCCCACGTCTGTTCTTTCTTCGTCAAGGGCGAGTGCAAGCGAGGCACAGAATGCCCCTACCGGCATGAAATGCCTGTCGACAATGATTTGGCACATCAAAATATCCAAGATCGATATCATGGAAGGAACGATCCCGTTGCGCGAAAAATCATGTCGGGTCACGCAGAAACCCAAGGACTGAAGCCTCCAGAAGATGTGACTGTCGTACGTAAATTCATTATATCTCCAATTCTTTCTTTCTGTTAAAACTTTCTTTCCAGACGTCGCTATTCTTGTCCTCCCTTCCTGCTACGTCAACCGAACTTAGCATACGGACCCATGTCCTCAAGTCCCTTCCAAGTATCCAAGCCACGCAGCTCAAATCGGTTGTCCATGTCGAGAAAACGAGGTATGTCATCGCATATATAAAATGCTCTATACTGTTTATCATCGTGGACGTAGATGCGCATTTGTCAACTTCAAAGAACGAGCAGCAGCAGAGACCGCCGCTCACGCCTGGGCGAATGGGGTCGAGATTGACGGCGAGCGAGTGGCTGTGAAGTGGGGTCGAAGTAAACCCAAACAGCCAGCAAACGCAGCCGGCCCATCAGGCAGCGCGACGGTAACCCCAACGACGTCATAAACTTGCTCCTCTATTTCCTCTCATTGTATTCTAGCTTGCCTGTCCAGATGTAATCAACCCAAATTCCTTTGCATTAGCGCCACTCTAACCCTGAGTCATAATACATAGCTAATTTTCTGATGTGATCGCAAGGGGGCTAATCTACGTAAAAGGAATTGTATTAGCCAGATGAGGATACATCTAGCAGAGTAATATGACGTTGAAAACCTTGAATTAACCTCAGCTCGAAGGAATTACATACAACTACAATTGTAAGGATAGAAAAGTATAGCTCTGTCTATGATTTACTTTGGTTGACCCATCTTGACCCATAAAGTTATGAAATACGTTAAGAGAATTAAAGGATGCCGGTGAAGGTCCTGAAACGCTTCATACAAGCAATCCGCCCAGAACCATTGATCCCAGCCATCCAGCATAAGGAACAAGGTGAGAACCTCCGGAACCAAGGGCACGGCCGAGATTGACCAGAGCGGGACCAGCTATTAAAAGTTAAAAAGAAGAGATCAATAATTGGAACACGAAATGAATTGAAAGAAGAAATCCTCACGGCAAATGCCTGCCATCCCCCAGCCCACGCCGAAGATGGTCGATCCAATAAGAAGCTTGGAGTCGATCTTTCCACCTTTGGGGATTGACCATTTTCCTCCAAGGCGAGCGCGCTCGTCGCCTCGTCCGTATCGATATAGAAGCATTCCGAGGGACAGAGCACTCGCTCCTAGTATTGCGAGGGATGGATCGAACGCGCGATGGAAAGGAAGCAAAAGGAAGGAGATGACGCGCGACGCTTCGCTCAGATTTGATAAGCGTAGTGCGAATGCAAACTGGACGCTGGTCGCCAGGAAGGCAAGGAGACGGAGAGGGGACCTGGGTTTATTATCAATCTTCTTTGACTCAGGCTCTGAATCTCCGGGTTCTTGTTTGGCATTTAAATCCTATATCCGATGCAAAAAAAAAAAAATCAGTTTATAGATATCAACGAAGAAACACGGCTACTCACTAACGCATAAAGTAAGATCGACAACGAGATTGGAATGGCTTGGAGAGCAAGGAGTTGATAACCCTCTGCTCCAATTGACCAGACAGGGGGACCAGTGGTCGGAAAGTCTTGATGCAAAAGTTGTGTAGTCGCTACTCCTACAGAGAAGAACGTCGCCGTGGCGGCTATTGAACTGGATGGAGAAATATAAGGACGGAGATACGAGATGGACGAATTAATTTGAGACTCACCGGACAGACAAACGCGAAATTCCACATATCATGTGTCTATTTTTATCCAGGAAAAAGTGTCAAACGTGAATGTATATCGGTTCAAGAAGACATGATAGTTACCCAGAGGTACACCCATTCGCGAGCTGTAGGCGGGGGTTAGTGAAACGCCACGACTCTAGAGAAATGAACCACGAGCTGTACCTTTGTACCTAGTCCAACTAGGAAGCCGGATAGGAGAACTTTGGGCAGGTCGACAGACAAATTTGCGGGACCGTGACCCTCCAGTGCTGCAACTGCAGCACCACCTAGGACGAGACCCAGGACGCCGGCAAAACCTTCTAAGCTGCCTTTTATTCCTCGATGAAGAAAGCCTGAAATTCCATAGACATTTCCATTCAGGAGCAGTAGCTCATGTGCGGCGATAGGGATAGCGAGGCCTCCAAGGAGGGCGTTGGTGGGAGTTGGACTGGCCATTATCAAGGAGTAGGAAGTGGATATAAATTAACAAGTTGACATAGATTGACGAGTGCTCTTAAATACTTTTTAGTAGTTTCTGGCAGAGGAAGAGATGATACTAATAGATGACATGTGACGTCACGTGAAACGCTTAGTCCGCGCTTACCATTGGCGTTTCTGTCACGGTGATGTTGTAACGCCATTTGGCATGTCCATCCACCCCTTCACAACACACATTTTCAATTCCTTTCCCATCCACTGCTTCCAGTCCTGCAACTTCCCATCTCATCTCGGACGCCCTGCACAGAATTCCGAGCACATAGTCGTCAGTGCAATACCCATTTACCACTCTTCCCGCTGCAACCCTTCGAATCCCTGTCCATTTGTTGGGCTCAGCCGTTACTGGTGCTCCAAAAAGAAACACGTCTTGGATCAGATGTGTCGTCTTCTTCGGTGAAAGTGACGCGAGGTATTTGAGTGCCTCAAATATCACCAGCGCACCTAGTGAATATCCTGTCAATGTCACTGGCCGATGTCCGAAAACTCTATTTGCGAGCAGGTCTCCCAAAACAGCTCCAGTCTTAATTGCGAGTGCGCGTGCGTTCATCCACGGGTTATCTTGAACCATATACAGGTCATCCATATGTGATGCAGTGGTCTAGAACTGGCGACGCACCGATTATCTGACCTATTTGTAACAACGCCACAGGTGCAAGGGAATTCATCAAGCCCGCAAAAATCGAACGCTTTATGATTTCTCCCTTCACGTAACTCATTGCCTGTGACTTGACCAGTGTTGATAAGGCGTCAGATAATTCTTGGAGAGCCTTCATTTCCTGTGTCATAATCGTCAGTTTGTCTTATTTCCTCTGAGCGACATTCCCAGAAGTTACTTACCCACTGGAGCGCAAATGCATCGTCCCCGTCATCACCAAGGATACGCCAGGGTTCAGTGAAGTCTTCTTGACTACTCACCCACCCGCTGGTACAAAGTTTCACTCCAAGAGAATCGACCCTGCTTTCGCGCTTTTGTACAGGAAGTAAAGCTAGATCGCTGACTTCTTTTGTATGTCGCCCCACCATCGCGGCTGTCGTCTTCGCACCGTACGCCCCAAATAATGCCGAACACACCACCGAGGAACTTGCCAATCCGCTTGCCAATAAACCCAAAACTGTCCCTCCCAGACCTGACCACCCAAGCAACGTCGTCACGCCTGCGCCCACCAGCGGAGCTGCCAATCCGCCGGTGACTCCCAGTAGGATTCCGCCTGCAACCGCCCCAAAGGCAACACCACTCAAACGCAACGCTCTTCCTCTATTGGCATGGTCTGCTCTGTACGCCTCAGTCAGCTTCTGTGCTTCTTCTATCACATATTCTGGATCTTTCAAGGTGCTGGTAATCGTCGATTCATCCAATGGACCAAGGTTTGCGAGAAAGACACGGGTACGGGCGGAGCATTGCTTCGTTGTGGTGATATCCAAGAAGAGAATTGTGTTGCATATTTTTTCCATGTTCTCCTTCGATGGTAGCCTTTCTGTGTCAACCGGCGAAGTATCAGCGAGCGGCCCCAGTTTCGGGCATCTATCTACATATTGCTATTAATAAGTTTCTGGCAGAACTTATCTGAATGTATATAGCTGGCATACCTTTGCTCTCGCCATAGCAAACGATCCAGGCCTTTTCCAATAAAGATTGACCCCATGAATTTATCTCTAACTCAAATTCACTTTGGAAAGTTGTCGCGCGATCGCCTCCACCAGACGACAACGAACAATCTAGCATCGAATAAAGCTCTGAAATGTTGCGATACTCGGCAAGTTTGTGGTAGAAGTGCTGGAACATGGCAGACCTCTGCTCAGTAGGGAAATCCTTGGGAGGTGTGATCTTTTCGAGTTCAGCAGCCATGGCAGGGAGGACGCGAGAATGAGTGTGGCGGCGAGAGGAATAACAAGGGGAATGACTCAAACATGATGACGTCATTTCATCCTTTAAACTACTTACCTTACAACTAACTAACAGGAATTAGGAACGGACCAGCCAGATATGCGAGTAAAAACCCAATCAGCATCAACCATAACGTACCCACTGTTCCAAACATGTCCACTTTCCCCATATTAACCGCCTCCTGTAAAGCGCTATCTAGCCCGTGAGCCATGGCTTCCATCCCAAATAGGGACCTCGCTCTTGCTTTAGCTCTGTTTGATATGACCTCCCTTTCGGACCGTGACAGAGAAACAATCTCCAATAGCACATCTGCCCAGAGTGTGGCATCAGGGGACTTGAGCCAACCAGTGCCTTGTTGATTGGAAGAAAGATCGACGATGCTCTCTGTTGGTCCTCCCGAATCGCATGCAAGAACCGGAATGCCGCATGCCATGGCTTCCACAGGAACAATTCCGAAGTGCTCGTTAGCAGGTGTATACAGGAGGGCCAGAGAACTGGGGGACAGCAGAAGGGCTGTGCGTTGTGCAGTGGTAAAGTTCAGAAGAAAGAGGACTTCTGGATCCGGGTTTGTATTTTTATACTCGGCAGGAATTGGGCCAGGCGATGTGATACCATAAGTTAACGAAAGTGCTGTAGCACAGTCAACAAGGCTGCGCAGTGTAATCACGTTGTCTTCCAGTCTTGCGTCGAAGCCACCTGGGAATGGTTAAAATCGATAAAAATGCAGAGAATGACAATGTGAAGGCTACTTACCGGCTAAGACCAAGCGTAGGCCGGACAGATGAGACTCTCTCCTTTTTAGTAGGCCAAATGCTTGTAGTGCAAGCATTGCGTTTTTCTTCCCCTCGAACCTGTTTAGGGAAAGAAGAGTAGGGTGTGGCCTTCATCGAAAGCATGCTATAAGTTGATATATGAGACCGCAGTAAACCAAAACTGACTTACGAAATAATAGAAGCAATATCGGGTGCCCTTGTGTCGACAGCTGTTTCGTATACAGAAATATTGATCCCGGGGTAAACAACACGCGGAGTGTGGGCGATGGAAGGGAAGTAAGACTTGAAAATGCGACCAGTGAACTTGGAGTTGGCTAAGATAACATCGGCCTTTCCTGAAGAAGAGGTTAGAGAAGCATCTCTTGCTCTATGGTTAAGGACAAACTTGTTGTCACTTCTTCCAACCAATCCATCGGAAGTCTATAAAGTCTTTTGAGGAAACTCGTGTTCTTCTTCACGAGATTCCCTTCCACAAAGGCACCATTGGCGAGGAGCTTGTCCGGGAAATGGCAATAGAATACCACACGGGTATGGCCGATAGACCTAAGGAAGGGGATACACGTCGAAAGTTGGTCAACGAAATAGACGTCATATTCAGCTGCGCCCCAAGACAGAAGTTGGAAGGTCAAATGAAGTTGACGGAGATGTGCAAGCAATATGTGGAATTTCCCGTTCACCGACCGAGGAAAGGGGGGCGTAAGGTGATGCACTTTAAGAGTTCCTGTAGAATATACCTGTCAATGCAACATGGCCTGCGGGAGCGAGTGGATAACCGACCATCGCGCGTTTCCTCGAAACAGTGTTTTGGGTCGTGATACGAGGTGTAAATGTCGACAGAATGCCCCAATCGTTGCAGTCCAAGGGCTGCATCAACCACAAGGCGCTCTGCGCCACCTATAGAACGATTAAGCGACAAGGTAGCAGCAAACGGTGGTAAGTTCAAGTACCAATGCCAAGATCAGGGTGAACAAAAGCGACTCGCAGCGGCCGGGATGAGGAAGCCATTGAGGTGAAAGCGGTGAAAGTCAGAGCATAGACGGTGTTGACGTTGAATGTTTCCGAGGAGGCCCCTGAAAAGTTGGCATATATGGAAGTCAACAACAAGGCTATGATCGCATAGCCATAAACGGGTAAGGCCAAGTTCAATCTGCATGCTGCTTCCCCCAAGCTTTCACTTTTACGACCACCATTGTCGCTTTCTTTTTGACGACTACTGGCCTCATACAAGCTAGTTCAAGATACCCTGGATAGATATGCCTCTTGTGGATCCCAATGCTGGTATCTTGGATCCAACCTTCATACCCAAACCCGGACAACTCTTTCTACGCGATTTCAAGACTCGAGTGACGCCCAATGACACACAGAAAAACACCTTGATCGTTGCAGGTGTATATGTCGTTATAATATTTATCCTCTGGTAGGTGTTGAATTTCATCCATCATCCGAAACAGTTTTCACCCTTCAAACCTTCAAGGCATATGCCATATTTGCGTGTCATAAGTGAGTTTTGGACGATCTTGTTGAAAAAACCTAAAGCTTAATCCAATTAATCCAACCACTTTGTTACAGTATACCCTTTCAAGTAAGGTGCCATCTACCTTGTTGAATGTTTGTCTAACATCCTTCTAAGATTACTCACTGTCGGTTTCCATGAAGTATGTCTCCCTTATCGCTGAATTGATAAGTTGTGACAACTAAGGGGTTGTCCTCCAGATGAGCCATGCATTCATGGGTGTACTTACCTGCGCAAGAATCCATTCCATTGAACTTGATCGTAAGTGATTCTATTTCAATCCGAGCAATTCCTTTCTCAAATCAACAAACAGCGGATGAAGGGGGGGCGACAAGTATGTCCGGAGGAGTCCGTTGGTTGACCCTTCCAGCAGGGTACCTGGGCTCCTCCTTCATAGGAGCATGTTTGATAGCATGCGGCTTCAACACCAACGCCAGCAAAATAGCTTCTCTGGTTCTGGCTTTCTTTTTCCTCTTCACACTTTGGTGGGCCAGGAAAAATTGGCTGTGAGTCTCAATATAGTTTCTCGTCTATATGCGATCTTACTCTACCCATAAGCTCATGGCTTTTGATTTTGGGGATGTCTGGTTTGATCGTCTTGTTCTGGTTCGTGGATGGTGGAACTGCACTCCGCTTTTTTGTAAGTGCAGTACATAATTCTGTATGTCCCGGTCTCCATCTCAAAAATTTTCTGAAGGTTCTGTTCATTGGCGTCATGTCATGTATGTATGTTCTGTGGGATGTCTTTGGTAAGTACCATGGCTCGACTTTTTCGTCGCCTCGCTTAGTCGGCGGCTTGTCAGATGATACCCTGGCTCGGAAAGTGAATACGTCTGACGCCTCAGAATTCGCTCGCGTCTGCGGATGCTGTCCTTCGAGAGGTGTGTATTCATCCTTTTGGATACTTGTCATTTCTCTGAGGCCCCTTCTCCAGTTTGGGGATTCCTTTGGCTGGTCATAGCATTCGTTTTCTTCGGCCTTGGGGTCATTGTTGGCCTGGTCGCCTTCAAGGTACGTGGACACTGTCCATTTGTGTCTTTATTCGAGAGCTGATTTTCTTTTGAAGGAAAATGCCGAACAACAGAAGGTTGATGCCACCCACTTTTTACCTGTTCCAGGTTCAAAAAGCAGTGCATTGGAATTATCTATCAATTATACCGCTGCTTGGGCGATCACGCTTTCTTTGAGTATTATAGGCTTACTGTGAACCTTGCTTTCTATTTGCTTCATGTAAATCTCCATGGCTGTGAATAGTATGCGAAGGGATTCTGTAATCGCCATAATCCCTTCCTGAAAAACAATAATTTTGTATTTGTGTTGTAATTACCAGCCAGTGGACTGCTCTATACATATTACACAGTAGTATTTTTAAGGTTATTGTTCATGTTACGGCAAAGATATAATTTTTAATGAAGGACAGGATTTCTTCATCAGGTCTGCAAATTTGAATGCTTCATATTGATGTTCGAAAAAGCAGTCGTCTAAGGACATTGTCCTCATCGTCAAATGAGTCAAAACCGGGAATTCGACCAGTAATGCCCTGATCTTCAATGCAGAAGAAAATGTCAAATTATAAACAGTAACGTTGATTTGCAGTTGAGTGGTTAGACTGTGGACCTGGTTGTGATCGATGTCTCCTTCGTCCACGGGCATATCGATGTCTTGAGCAATCCAATCTATGGGTATACCCTCGAACAAAAGCAGTAAGTGTACTTCCTTTATAGTGCTAAGTATCCCGAAGAAAGGTTCTAAAGGTTTGTCCAGCAAACTGGGATTGAAGGATTTTCCATGTCGTATACGGAGATGGATGTTCAGAGTCTGAAGGGAAGGAGTGAACATGACTTGGGGTATCAGTTCAAGAAACTTGACGAGTAAATGAGGGGGTGCGGACAGGTAGGTAAGGTTCATTTCGAGCCCACGAAGCCTGCACGGTTCATCGGCGCTGGTCAGCCCAAAGGTCAGTCCAAAAGCCAATTTCCGGATGCTTCTATGTCGTTTGAAGAATTTCATCAAGTCGTGAAGTCGAATCGAGCATGAATCAAAGGACAGCTTGGTAAGAGTCGGGATTGTTAAATAAGGAAGGATGGATTGCCATGAACCCGATTGTTGTTGTGAAATGGTGAGGACGACGATATTCGAAATATCGAAAAGATGTGTCGTCCAGGAAAAAAGAAGGGGATAGGAAAAAATTGGCGAGCGAAGGGAGACGGATCGAAGTTTATTCTTTAAGATGTCGGTCTTGGAAGGATAAAAAATGGCGGGTATAGATGACAAGACTTGATTCTTCCACTTTTCGATTAAATCTAGAGGTTGGTTTAAAAAGAGATTACTAGAGGGTATGGAGGATATGTCGCTGCTTTGGATATCATTGTGTGAAAGCTCTAGGGTTTCACATCCCAGGGAAAGGATAGAATCCAGGAGTGGGATGATGTCTGGAGATGATTCGGTCGGAATACCGTGAAAAACAAAGATGGCTTCGCGCAGCGAGGATAATTTCTTGATAGTGCCACTGAGACGCTGAAACTCAGTGGCCAATTTTTCGTGTGATTGGTTGTAGATAATGGAGCATTGTAGTCGAAACAGGGGTGACTTGAAAAGTACAGCATTCAACGCTTTGAGGACATCCGATGTGTTGTAGTCATAAAACACGAGTTGGTCTTGAGTTGGTCGGGGGGTCGTGAACCGAAACCTCGCCGAGACAGATAAAGAGGTAGTGAGATGCCATTCAACCTTCGAGAAAGGAGTCCAATGCGGTACAAGTCTTCGTCTTCGTCTAACTCTCCGAGCATGAGGGAAATAATTTCATTTGGGAGATCTAAGAGTGTGGCTTGAGCTGGACGAGGGGGAATATCCTCCCCAATGCCACAGATGAGTTGACCTTGGAGATTCTCGTCCATGATTGTTTGATCTTGTAACTATTTTCAGTAGGGAGCAAAAACCTGATCGCAGGAAGCATGAACGTACTGTACTTTTCCGCCAACACGGCCAGTTCTAGTAAAGTGTGCCCATCTGAGGACAGCTATTTAAGAAACTGGTGATACTTGGGTTATCCCGAGTGAATGAAAGAGTCAAAATATGCATAGTGACCAGGCAACCAAACCACGTACTGTTGAAAAAACGTGCCCGTTTGTCCGTTCTGACACAAAGGACGGCTGTCCACTTTCAATTTTAGATATTGTCCATAACATCACAAGCTGAGCGGCGAGCCAGCTGTGGCACTACGTTAGCATGTAAAAGCCATTGGGAACTTGTTGGGAACCTGTAACAAAGGCTTGGGCGCAACAATGATGAGTGGGCGGAACACCAGAGAAAGCCCAATGGGGGTTCCGGGCAATGTTCAGGATAATGACTCTTCGATATCTTGAAACACTTTTATCGGAAAGCTGCGGACTTACTGCACAAGTACTCCGGTAATGGGCAGTGTTGTCCCACCTTTCCATTCCACACAGGTTTTCTAGACAAGAAACGCAAGAATTACATATGAACAAAAAAGGAAAGAAAGAAATAGCTATGGTAATTGTACATCCCGCGAACACGTCCTTCCAAAGATGCGATGCAAACAACAGGACTTGCCCCTCAACACCGACGATAACGTTCGAGTCCTCTAGCAGCACTTGCCGCCCTGAGCAGCGTTCGAGTCCACAGTCGGTCCCACGCTAATACTGGCTTTGGGAGGCTCGATGTTGGAAGTAGATGATTCAAGAGACTTGCTGGAGACGATTCGGTAAATATCTGGATAAGGATTTAGATGAGGTATTGTCGGTAACGCTTAAAAAACGAACCAGTAAGAATGGTCTGGAAAGCAGATTCGACATTCGAGGCGTCCAGCGCCGAAGTCTCGATGAACGACAATCCATTTTCGGCTATGAATTTGACGCATCAGAAAGAACGACATTTAAGACGAACGCTGACTCACTTGAAAATGCCTTCGCTTCATCTGTCGGTACAGCTCGCAGGTGCTTCAAATCACTCTTGTTGCCCACAAGCATGATTACAATGTTGGAGTCAGCATGGTCACGCAGTTCCTTCAGCCATCTTGTCACATTGACATAGGTCGCATGTTTTGCAATATCGTAAACTAGGAGGGCACCAACGGCACCCCTGTAATAACTGTCGAAACCCGACGGTAAGTTCCCGTAGACTGGAGCTACAAACGCGGGTGATACATACGCAGAGGTAATCGCTCGGTAGCGCTCCTGGCCGGCTGCAGATGCGAGCGTTAGAAACAATTAATACAATAAAATGGAAGCGTACCTGTGTCCCAAATCTGAGCCTTTACGGTTTTCCCATCGACATTGATTGATCTAGTTGCGAACTCTACGCCAATAGTCGACTTCGACTCGAGATTGAACTCATTACGTGTGAATCGCGAAAGCACTGAAAAGTAACAGCGAGTTATTGGGTATTTGCTTCATAACGACTGCCATAAATTTGACTGACGATTCCTAACAATCCACAAGATTTAGGAAGAAGTTAACCAACGAAAAGAGCTCAAAACGTACGATTTCCCGACACCAGAGTCACCAATCAAGACAACCTATCATGGGGTCAGTTAAGGATACAAAAGCGATGGAACTGGGAGATGTGCCTTGAAGAGATAATCGTAGTTGCTACCTTCAGCCATGAGGATGGATAGTTAGGCGAGATTGGAGGTATAGAACGTTATAGAAAGATGGTATTGAAATGAGGTGAGGGGTAACAGTAAGAGGGGCTGAGGTGCAGCGGAGTTTAAATAAAGCCAATTATCTGTGGTCCTTAATAGAGGTTATTTGAAACTCAGCTGTCGATAAGTCAAGCAACACAGGACTCACGATGTCGACTCTGAACTGCGAAACAGTGAACATCGCATTGACAGACTTTCCGTAGCCAAAATTCGATTTTAGAGACGAAATACTCGACCGAATCGATATCCTGGATATCCTGGACTCGAACCCTTCTTTCACCGTTGCTAATAATACTCTTTATCTGACACCGCCGAGCCAGAACTTTGTATGTACATCCCAACCAACGCGAAAGAGTTGGAACTGAAAACTCTGGCAGAATATAATTGCTATGGTTACCTGGCATGTTTGGATGTCTCGGAGTCTCTCTTGTTGCCTGAAGATAAAATGATGATTAATTATTGGTCATATCTATCATAGTCATTATATTCCTGCGGGACACTGAACCCTCGTACTTGGCAGACCACAGTCAACCTGGACCCATGCCCACGACAAAGGTCGTTCTACCACCCCGAGGCAAGATTAAGACTCTATCTGCCCCATGTATTTGATATGTTTCGATGCTAGGAATGGCTAGAGAACCCATGGTCATCGCGCCCGTCATTGGAAGAGGAGTAATTGAAATCTTGGGCAACAAAAACTCCCCATGATGCAACGCAATCAATGTGATGGGCACTGTGTATGTTTCGCCATCCTAAATTCTGTCAGCAATTGGTGCATAGGACAAAGGTGGAATTTACCTTTGCAATGAAGTCCCCACGCTTCGGTCCACTGACCAGCCATTCGCGGGCCATCTCCTCAACATTGAATCGGAGTAGGTACCGTTTATTCTTGTCAATCATATTTGAACCCCAGTGGAATGAAGTGTGTATGGTCAAATCGGCAGAAATAGGTTGGCCAGCGTAGAGCGAA
This sequence comes from Psilocybe tampanensis, assembly GCA_019904355.1. NCBI lineage: Eukaryota > Fungi > Basidiomycota > Agaricomycetes > Agaricales > Agrocybaceae > Psilocybe > Psilocybe tampanensis. Next base: position 63,115 of record JAHXRV010004807.1, read on the forward strand.
AGATTTTTATCTTGTTCCGATTTACTTGAAAATGGGGTTGAAATAATGCGAATACAGGCAGCTGCGACAATCTAGAGAATAGTTATAAAAAGAGCCGGGGTAAGATATCAGAAAATAACCTTACATTCATAAAAGGCACGTCAACAGGTATTTTGATCTCACGCCAAAACCCTGTGGGTGACTCTGGATGTCTATGCGCAGCCAAACGCTTGGGTTTCAAATCAGAAAGACGTCGTTGGCAGCATCAAGGAATACCAACCATTTGAGACTCCTTCAAAAGTTCGCCAATAATACCATCTTCTTTGAAGACATCAGGAACAACAAGTTCTCCTGTGACACCATACATGTCAACCCATGCAGCATCACTCTCTAGAGCGCCAATAAGCTTAGAAACCACGATGATTCGGTGGTGTGAGCTGTGTCCAGTTTCCTCTATGACCGATCGAACTTCTGTCTCGACAATGGATTCTACCTCTGGTAAAGATGTATAAATAACGTGTCGGTTGAGTGAGGAATGTAATTACCTTCACGTAGCATTCTATACTTGATACACAGCGACAGTGATTCTCGCACTACAGAAAGGGTGTTTAGTAGAAGAAAGCCGACAATGAGTAGATACGAACCCGGGCCGTTAGGTGAATCAAGAGTGAAGAGAAAATTCGCTGGTTGCGCCGGAGTCACGGTCTAGACAATGGTTGGATCAATCAACTACACTGGTGGAATTTAGGTCAAGGATCTAACCACAACACGGCGCTTTTTGAGGGCAGGCTCGACGACAACACCATCGACACCGTTTGGAGGCAAATCCAGACCTGCATCCGCGATGCGGACATGTTGATGACTAGTGGTCGATACCGTGAACTTGGAGATGAGTCTGTTGTTTGTGGATATGAGTTTTATTGATGTCCAAAATGGCTGGACCTACCGAGTTCCACGAAAGAAGTCTTCGACGTTGACAGATATAGGAAGTGTTGTGATGAGAACTCGAGAAAAAGAGGATATCCGCGTGATGGTCGGCTCATCTACCGTGGTGTATTCAACTTCCAGGTTAACTTTCTGAAGATGGTCATTAATAACTTGGAAGCCATTGTAATTGACACATACCATGGCGGTCAGTGCTGAGGCGTCCGAATGTGGAACCAATAGAACAACGTCACTATCATCGTCGATATCCTCAAATTTGATGACATCTCCGCTAGGTTGGAAAGATTCAATATCTTGAATAAAATGAGTTGAATTTCTGTGCCACAGAAGAGGGGCATATTGACCTTCCGTTTCCATTAATATTGCTTCTTTGCAGCGAAACGCGACTGAAGGGGACGACAGTTTGAGTGCAAGTTTATCAATATGGTTCCTTCCGGTGGACAAGACTATCATGAGTGATTGAGGTTTTCCGAGTTGAACTGACGAAACATTAGTCTGGAATATATCAAAGAGAAGATCGGACATACTCCTGTTGGATTGAGATATCTTTACGTTAAGTGCTAAAGGGTCTGCAGGAATTCTGATTAGCTGTGGGGTTTGGGCCAATTTGTTTAATGTTTTGCGATTATTCCACTGGAGGAGTAAGTGGGCGGAACGGATTTCACTTGATTCGAGGATAAACGTCCCTGATGCCGACGTCTGGGGTGCGATTAGAACATTCGAGTATCGGATAGGAAACTCCTCACAGGACAAAATAAAGTAAAGGATGATTTTCCAGGTAGGCAACCGGAAGGGACGGGTGAGACGTATCGAAACTTTTCTGAATCCCTTCCGGACACAGAAATACTAATCTCATCGACCGGAAAAGACTGTAACGGAGTTATTTCACAGCCACGAGCAAAGACTAAATGCGACTTACACAGGGTAACATATTCGTTACGACCACATCGACATATGAACCGTCCCTAGAATCGGCTAATCTCGCATGGTCTGACACTCTTATACTCAATGCTGGGTGATCAGGATGTGCCAAGTCTAAAAAGAAAGATTGAATATAAAATTGGGAGGAAACAAAATAAATCTTACCATTATCCAACGTTTCAACAGAAGTCCTGAGAGAGTCAACAAGTTGTGACACATAATCAACTCTGTCAACCTCATGCGTCAGCATTTCTGAGTTGATATCCTCAACGTATGTCTTGAGAAACGATAGAACGATGTGGATCCATTCGATATTTTTTGGCATATCCAAACGAAGATGGGTATCAAGGGCCCTTGAGAGCATAAAGGATTCCAATGAAGACCACATATGAGGAGCATAGTGAGCGGGAAGTGAGGTATAGGTGTTAAGAGCTGCTGTGAGGTTTCCGCGGTGCCTATGAGAACAAATTAATGGCGTGTTTTGAAAACAACACCAGAGACATACAATTCTAGAGCGGCCAAATTGCCGTGAAGTTTCAATGCGAATTTGCGTCGCCCAGATTTGGCATATAGATCTATAGCTCGATTCGTTACCGCCACATAGAGCTCGTAAAAAGCCTTTGGGTTATTGATCGCAGCATTCAGGGTCTCGTTCGAGAAATGCAACTGTCTGTCGGAAGGAATCGCTCTGGGGTACGAATATGCGATAGAAAATGGCGGCGAGTTGGGAAGGTGACCAGCAACGATCCCAAGTACATCAAGCTAAAATGACTTATCGATCAAAAAGGCGCACGATGGAGAAAGTAAATGTATAGGATACCTGACTACGAGCGATGTCCAAAAGTTCGCCCTTGCCGCTATTGGCGGATGCAGATTTTGAGTCGAGTTTGAAAGAGGTTGTCCAGGAACTGATTTGTTCAACAGAGTTCAATGCCGAAGAATATATCCATGCTTCGATAAAATAGGGAGGAAGGGTGGACTGGAGAGATTAGGGTACATTTACTCGCATCTGGACTAAGACTCACTTCGACTTCGCGCAAACGTTGTCCAAATGCGCCCAAAAAATAGCTGACCTTGCTGGTTATTTCATCCAGGTGTCCCATTTTGGCGAGGAGCTGACATTGTCGTCCAAGGAGATATATTCGAAAATCAAAAATAGATATCGTATTGGCCAAAATGAGGGCTCTGTACGGCTGTGTGGAGAGGGACAACAAGGGTGATAGATCCTCTTGAGCATCTGGTTGAATAAGACTGCCAAACCAAGACATATTTTTCTCCTTGGAAACCTTATAGAATAGAGCCTCGAGCTCATCATAAGGGACCAATGCCTCCTCAAAAAGATTCATTCCTTCGAAAGACGAAGCCAAACTTTCCTATTATAATATGAGAACGGAAATGAGTTTTTTCCAACGCTGAAATACCTTGAGGATGAAAAATGTACAGAAGTTCCAACCAGGCATTGACTGTTGGTTCTCCGACCGCTTGACCTCTTCTTGTCGTGCATCAATGGCGGCATCGAAAGCGTACACGAGTCCATCTTTTATTTTATTGACGAATTCTGCCCATATTAATGGATTTTCATCCCCTGTCGCCCAGCTAACCTGGAGACAACTTGCTAGAGGTTGAGATATGCTCGATACAGATATTGAAGACCATACTCACCGATCTCTCTTGTCGAGATTGAAATCCGTCTTTATCTTATCCAAAACCGTCCCCTTCATCTGGAAGAAGTTCCCTGTTTGTCGCAGTACATCAGGTTTGGCTATCTGCAAGATGAGCCATTCTTGATTCTTGCGAGAAGTGACAGATGTGTGCCAATCCTTGATCTGCTTCTTGAGTGACGTCCGATAGGTCTCCAGTTCGCTATCCTATTTGCTGTATTATTCATGAAGAGAGATGAGCATAGGAAGGTTAAGTACCTCACATTGAACGATATATATGTGGAGCAGAGGTTTCTCTAGCAAGGAGGCTGGGATCTGTGACGCATGTTCATCACGCAAGGAGTCGAATGGAACCAAAGTTACATCCAGTTCTTGGATTGTTTTGACAGAGCCTCTTGACGCGGATTTCCAGTGTATGTTTCGTAATGGCAATTGTGAAAGAAGGGCGGCATGGATTTTGTTCCAATTTGGCGATGCAAGGAATACCGGAGGTGCCGAAAATGAAACAAGCACTCGTTGTTGGCCCGAATGGTTGGCCGATACAGGCATTCTTAGGCGCTCAAACAACCTGTCCCCGCGCAGAGACCAGAGTTAGAAGCAGAGGTAATTATGAGAATCGTCAGTATTCGTAGGAGTGCGTTCTAGCTAGACGCGTGGATCAGGATTCAGGACACAGGAGCTTCTTGGGGTCGTGAGAAAATGACATAAATAGCCATCAAAACTTTTCTTTCTCTTCATCTTCCACTTTACCTTTTATTTATCCAAAATGCCTGGTCCAGAAGATGCTAGCACCTCCAAGGCCGATTCCCCAACACCTCCAGCAACTTTCAAGTCCTTGGGCCTCATAGATCCTCTTCTCGAGTCCCTTGAACGTGTCGGATACAAAAAACCCACCGACATCCAGATCGAGGCGCTGCCGCCTGCATTGGAGGGCCGAGATATCATTGGCATCGCTGCGACCGGTTCAGGAAAAACCGCAGCATTCGCTTTGCCCATATTGCAGAAGCTATGGGAAGAACCTAAAGGATTGTTCGCGTGCGTACTTGCCCCAACCCGTGAATTGGCATACCAAATATCGGAGCAGTTCGAAGCTTTGGGATCAGCGATGGGCGTCCGTTGTGCTGTTCTTATTGGAGGGATGGATATGCCTACACAGCAGATAGCTCTAGCAAAACGTCCACATATTGTCATTGCCACCCCGGGAAGACTGCTTGATCATTTGGAAACAACAAAAGGTTTCAATCTAAGGACATTAAAGTTCCTGGTACGAGGTACAATCCGCATAACGTTAGCAAGTTCTTATGACTCCATAGGTACTTGACGAGGCCGACCGACTTCTCAACCTAGAGTTTAGCGAAGCCATCGACAAAATCCTCAAACTCATACCAAAAGAACGCAGTACTTATCTGTTTTCCGCGACGATGACCACAAAAGTTGCAAAATTGCAACGAGCAAGCTTGACGAATCCTGTCAAGGTCGAGGTTTCCTCAAAGTCTGTACTTGTGCTATAATTTCAACTGCTTTTCTGACTTCTACGCCAGATATCAAACAGTGGATACCCTATTGCAATATTATCTTCTCATGCCTTTCATCGAAAAGCAGGCATACTTCATTTATCTGGTCCATTCATTGGCCGGAAATTCCATCATCGTTTTCACCAGGACAAAAGCTGAGGCTCAGATGTGAGTTTTTGTTGCTTGCTATCCTGTCTCAATGTTGATATCCTTTGGGCACGAAGGCTTTCAATCATATTGCGTATACTGAGCTTCGCGGCTGTTCCAATACACGGTGATATGAGCCAGAGTCAGCGTTTGGGTGCTCTCGCAAAATTCAAGAGTGGGAGCAGGAAAGTGCTTGTGGCCACTGACATTGCTAGCCGGTGAGTTCATCCTAGCCGCAATCACTCCATATTGTATTCATGCAACATATAGTGGTCTGGATATACCTTCCGTGGACGTAGTCATCAACTATGACGTCCCTCAACATTCCAAGGACTACATCCACCGAGTAGGACGAACGGCACGAGCGGGGCGCTCTGGCAAAGCCATAACTCTTGTATCGCAGTACGACGTCGAGCTCATCCAACGGATAGAAGAGGTTATCGGAAAGAAAATGCTTCTTTATGAAACCGAGGCGGAGGATATTGCCGCTCTGAAGGAGAGAGTCGGTGAAGCCGCAAGGGCCGCGAAGAACGAAATGAAGGACGCTGAATCTAACGGTAAAAAGGGGAGAAAGCGGCCAAGGGAAGAACATGGCGGGAGAGATGACAGAGACCGCGACGATGATGTCGTCGAGGCGGGTTTGCCGACCAACAGGAAAAAGTCGAAAAACAGGAGATAATCGCACGCAACGTCAACGTTATCTTGTAAACATCAAGTCGGATCGCAGCACATATTTTGTACCCTTCTGGACAGGCGATCCTTCGTGTAGCATGCACTCCTGTCCATGTCTGTTATCGAATGAATTATTGATAGGCCAAATAGAGCGCGGACAAATGAAGGTCGACTTACCGATGCAAAAGTGCTGTTCCTCGGTTCAATGGAGGTTTGATGGTCTCTCGAGGTTTTCCCCGTTGTTCGTTGTAAAATAAGGTCTGAACATAACATATATCGTTCAGTGGTGTATCTTGATGAAGGATTTCATGATTACCTCTCCCCCTTCGACACCATCTTCTATTCCAGTAAGATAAATTAATAAAGTCCACTCTGATGTTGCGCCCGTTACAGGATCGCGAACAGAGTCATCATAATGAGGCCTATGAGATTTCTCTGGTCACGCTCTGTGCACCATGAGTCAAAGACGCGATAACGAACCCAAAATATTGTTGAGGCGAATATTTGTACACCCTTATATTTGAATTGCATGAATGAGGCATACGTGGGTTATCGTTATCCACAGGAGGTGCACGCCTCATCGACGTGGGATGGGGAAACGAAGGAAGGTGAGGCAACAGCAAACCATGCAATTTACTTGCAAAATCTGTAGAGATCACAGAAAAGCGTTCTTCAAGAAAATCTCAGATACTATCATAGCAAGCGGTATGTTTGACTTACGATTAACTCGTTCCGCTTCTCCCCTCTTCTTGGGAGGAGTGAGTTCAAGAGGGAGATTGTCGATGAATTTCGTAAATTTCTTGCATTCAGCAGGAGATAGAAGATTCTAGGGAATTGATATCGCATTGCGGTCATCCATGAAAGTCTCAACACATACGTCAATGAGGATGATTTGGTCTTGTAGCACTGTTTGGCATTCAAGCTCTGTCTTCGCAGAGAGCTCAGGAAATACAACCTCTGGAGCGGCCTTTGGTGTTGGAGCAGGCGCCTGCGATTTCTTCGCCATGATAATGGTTGTGGGAAGAGTTGTTGATCACCTCGTGAACTCAGCCAACAATCACAACTCATCGAATTACATGCTCAATTCATCCACCACTTATACTCAAGTCAAATTCCAATCTCATGAATTCCGATGATATTAGGTATCGATGTTTTGGAAAATGAATCTTCCATATAATATGTCTCGTACACGTACATATACCAGGTCGTCATTTTCTTTCAAGGTCCACCCACAACAGGTCGTCCCACAGAAAATCCCGTCCAGAGACCTGCAAGTAATAGGGCATGGCAACCAAGGAGAACCCCCGAAGATACAGAGGTCGAAGGGAAGATATTCCAAGAATATTCGATTCCTAAGATCACGGCAAGTCTTGAAGCAACATAGATTTAGATCGAGAAAGGAGCTTTTTTTTAAAGAAAAAAGTCATGCTTACTTTAAAGGTGTAGGGAAACGTGTCCTCCAAAGGAGAAACGGCAGCTGTTGTGCATACCAAGAGTAGAATTGATAATGCAGGGATCGAGCAAATATAATCCCAATCAAGTTCGATGTAAAAAGAACAGTGGCGATATCTGTTGATAAGTTAGCTTGGTAAAAGGTCATGATAAAAATGAGTTACAGTCGGGTGTAACAGGGGCCAGTCCAGCAGGCAACGTCGGCCTCCTAAATCCACGTTCCAGCACTCGATACACCCCACCGTCCGGTTTGCACCATTTGAATAGGCCAAAGCCTGCAAGTACTGTTATATGTCCGACAAGCAATGATATGGCGAGTTGAGGGCTCAAAAAGGTGTCCTCTCCGAGAAACCTCCAGTTGACAGTCCATTTGAACATAAAGACGCGTCCTAAGTCGAAGGCAGAGCGTGCATATGCCACGGGATCCTCACGTAGAAATGGGATTGCAAAGAGGGCCTGAGTAGCGAGAAGTGTGATTAGATAGCCAAGGGTGGAAGCGAGTCCTTTGCGCTTAAACCAGATGACAAGTAAACCAGGAAGGTAGAGCAAGATGGACATCTTCACGGAGAGGGCAGCACTGGAATTGAAGGGGTGAGTACGCTACTAGTCATATGAGAAGAAACGAACCTAAAAAGCATAATTCCAGTATCGAAAAATCCGTGCTGAAACGCCAAAATGGAAGTCTGGACTGCGAATACAGACCAGCAATCGTTAAAGAGTCGCAAAACGAAAATGGAGTGCAGTCGTTTGCTCAATGGCAACAGCAGGACGATCCAATTGGGTATATTCCCTGCAGACTTGTAAATGGCGCATGAGAGGAAGAGAGTTGTGAGGTAAAGCAGGCCATAGATTGATTGCGCCAGCTGCACATTCCTCCCCTTGTCGGTCAAGTCGTACAAAAGTTGGTGAATTCTGACGTGACCAGCTGGGTAACTAGACGACGCAGATTGACGATCTCTCCGAGATATTCGTGAAGAATAGAACGCACACAAGGGGTCCAGTGGGTCCAGTTATCAAGGAATAGTTATGCTGTCCTTGCAAGAATACTTTTGTCTGTATCATGTACGTCTCCCAATCTATCTCGGTGTCTGGAAATTCTCAATGGTCATTTGTTTTTTTCTAAAGTTAAGCTAAAAACACTGACATGGCACATATTGGATGATCAGGCCGGTGAGCAAAGCATCGCCAATGATGACGAGCGTTGCAAGGTGCCAATAATATTTGGAATTAAATAGTAAAGAGTGTGGTACTTGGAGACATTTTTGGAAGATGGATGTTGAAGAAGAGGACATTATCGTTTTGGACGATCAGACTGTGGGAAACGGTTTTGGACACGTCCTGACACGTCCGTCGTGGATGTGCGTTGATGTCATTGTGCTTTCGGGCTGAAAGAAATTATTCCAACACGACAACTACTTTCAATATTCGTTCATTGTTAGCTTCGAGGCCCTTGGGAGTCCGAACGAACGAGAGAACAGTCGAACCGCTCCAATCAACCATCGACAATTTCATTCGCACTCAAAAAAAGTACTATATTGGGTGTATGTATATACAGAATGTGTAAAGTTGCGAGAGTCCTGAACATGATGTGTATGTGTGTGTATGTGAAGATTGTATGATGATGATGATAGGGGATATGATGGTGATTGCATAGAGAAGAGAAAAAAGGCGACGAAACAAAAAAAAAAGTGAAAAATATAAGATTATTGTAAACGCCACCCAAGAGCGATGGCCAAATTGATTGAAAAAGGAGGGAGAAAAGCGGAAAAGGGGACGTGCACTACAATCCAGACTCTTCCGGTTATTATGATTTTTGTGGTAGGTTTCTCGCCAGACGATAGACCCAACCTCGTGCGAGGCGCGAATTACAAAGATGGACAACATTCGAAATCGAAGTCGCTTCAGGGACAATGAAGAGGGATGCACCGACGCGACGAGGTAGGGTGGTGGCAGGGGTAGTTAAGAGTACATGGCACAATGCAGGGGGGGTATTACGGCTTTCGGAACTCGCACAGCACAGTGTATATCGTGTTGAAAGCCGTGTAAATCTCTTCCCTGACCTGAAGGTCGAGAGAAATAAAAGAGTGTCAGCGGATGGATTCGAACCGGCTCCACTGGATACAAGGGAAAGGATGGGTAGTCCTTTCATAGATGTCACCCGGCTCTCAACGGCCACGACAAGCCCAGCGGGAAGAAGTGGCGAAGAGAAAAATGCGCAGGGACATCTTGGAAGTCATAAAGGTAAAAGAGACTTACTTTAGCACCGGTCAAGACGATTTTGCCAGAAACGAAAATGAGCAGAACGACCTTGGGCTTGATCATACGATAGATCAATCCAGGGAACAGCTGACAAGACTAGATAAGCGAGGGTTGGTTGAGACAACATGGGGCGAAACTTACCTCCGGTTCGTAGCTGCTGAACTGTCCGTGGCTATAAGCCAATCCCTCCAAGCGAATGGGGAATTTGACATCACAACTGCCAACGATGTTTTGAATTTTGAACTCGGAGAACTTTGCGTCAAAGCCAAGCTTTTGGACGATACGCGCGTATTTTCTAGACGCTAGGCGAGAATCGTCCTCGGACTTTGCACCCGTGACGACCATTTTGCCCGAGGCGAAAATGAGGGCAGTCGTCTTGGGATCGCGAATGCGCATGATAACGGCTGCAAAACGCTAAATACATGCGAACAAACAACAACAGTTCGACATGTCGCGTGTTAGATGATAGTACATGCACCAACCTTGGGATTGTACTCGGCATTCCTTGCGTGGAGGGCAATTGTCTTGAGATCGAGACGACAGTCAAGATTGACGGTGGCGACGATGTTCTGCAGAGTTGGAACAATGCCCTCGACAGCGGTGATGTGCTGCTGCTCGAGAGTCAGAGCTGCTGGGGTGGCAGGGACCTGAGACGCGGGGGGCGTTGAGGGGCCGGCAACAGCATTGGACGTGAACGGGGCGGCAGCAGCGGGGGGAGAGGGGAGTTTTTGTGTAGGTTGTGGTTGGGTGTAAGAGTTTGACAAGGGGGAAGGGCCAGGACCCGGGAGAGCGAGCGCCGGGGCGGGTGGCTGCTGTGGCTGCTGCTGCTGCTGGTGCTGGAAGGGGGCACCGCCGGGGAGGGCAAGACCGGTGGGCTGCTGGAACTGATAGGGCTGCTGCTGGTTAGACGCGTTCGTACGGCCAAACGTGATCTGACGAGCGGGAAGCGCAAACGACATGTTCAAAAAAAAAAAAAATGAAATTCTACGGAGCGTGGGAATGTTTGGAGGGGGGGAAGAAAGACACTTTCAACTCAGAACCCTCCTCTTATATACTCCTCAATTTTCAATCTCCGACGACCCTTTCCGCATTGTCTTACGTAACTCCCCTTCCTTTGTTCCCCCAGCTCATTGTCCTCCTCAACGTCCAACGACCGGCCCCCCCTCCTCGCATCCTCCCCAGGCCCTTCCCCTCCTCTCCCATTGTCTTCCGCCTGTCCTCCATGGCCTCTTTCATGTCCATCGCACCGTTATCTCTCTCTAAACTCTCGTCTGCCCACATCTGCGTAACAACCACCCTGACAACCGATATCAGTATGACAACTTGCCCTTGAACCGAATTCATTTCTCCCCCTTCCCCCTCTCCCCCTTCCCCTTTCTTCCCAAAACCTTTCACCAACTCACGAATCTATCCAGCACTTCCAGAGAGCGCGTATAGGAGAAGATGTGCTGTGTCGTCACTCCATGGGTTCTCATCGGTCATCATCCCCGACGGATCTTCATTGTCGGACCTTGAAAACATGTGATCCCCTTCATTCTTCTGTTCAAGTGTCAGCCGCTGCTTCAATTCAACGTTCCACTGTGTCCAAGCATCTCTGCATAAATCCTTGATCGTCTTCCCGGATGAATTTTCTTTGCATCCTTCAGGTTCTCTGCCCCCTTTGGAATGTAAAAAAAAGACTAATGGAGACTCAAGGGTGTCCAACCAACCTTCCCACCATAACCCCGCAAAACGCCGGTCTTCCATTCTCGCTTCATAATCATTTCCAAATATGGGCGTGATCTCCCAGGCTCAACTTCATTCCATCACATCGATAAGATTTCCAGGACATTTGGGACCTTGATAACCATTTGGTTCCGAGAGATTAACATAGGCGCTCGTGCGGATGTTGACATTCTCCCGTGCGCATCGCACTATGGTTTTCCTTCAAAATGTTCTTGTACTTTTGGAGGTCGTATGCCCATAGGCCCAACCTTGGGTCATTCGGTCTTGCGGGCACGGCCACTGCGCCACCAACCTTGCACTGCCCGCAAAATCACCATCTTGATGTACCATACCCCGCAGTATCAGTTATCTCCAGAATACCATCTCGTTACCAAAACAGAACTCGCCCGAGCGCCACTATCGATACGGCATTTTTTGTGTTTACATCGTTTTCTTTTCAGAATAGTCGACCTGACTCTTTGAGACGACTTATATGTGTCGAAGCCACTCAAAACCCGGACTTGACTGACCCCTCCCTCCCTTGTCACCTCTTGCCAATGCCATAATGATTAATATATGTGATGCCTTTTCACTTGATTGAACTAGCGTACCAGTACTATTCTATTCCAAGTTTACCCTCCTTTCATGTATTTGGAATCCTTCAAACGAAGATATATCAGTACCAATCGCAAGCTGACTGATATCTCTCTAAAATTAAATCTGACTCATGCATACATAGATTGCCAACTATAAATCGAGTCAACACCTGACTTGTCCAATGGCATCGCACTGGCCCATCTGCGTGTTTTGTGCAATGATCAACGAACCGAAACAGATGACAATAGAAGAGATAAATGTGTAGAAAAAATGACTATTACTTCACAATCCAAAGTATAGAGGGTATGTATTCTACTTGGATGGCACGCGATAGAGCATTTTCCACCAATGGCGAAAATGATGGTGGTGGTGGTGGAAAGGGGTAGGCGTAAAAAAAGCATGGTATGAATGTGGGACAAGGGGTCATGTTGGACAAAAAGGAATATTAACGGATAGACGCATGTTAATCCAGAAAGGAAGGAAAAGACTACTAGAATATAACGGAGGGATGATGATGGTGATATCTAAAACAGGAGTCCAATGATCGTCCTCGAATTTACACACCGGCCACAATCCTGTTTAAAAAGAGTTCAAACGTGCATTAGCATCATGTTTCTGCCCCTATATTTTGACGAGAATCAGAGAAAAGAAGATTGAACGTACTCCTCTGCCTTGTTAAGCGCAGCCACCATACTCTGTAGCTCCTTCCTCCGTGAGACGACGAACTCGCTTTCCTTCAGGAGCTCATCAAGCACATCGGGTTTGTAGAGCTCTTGCAGGAGCTCCCTCTGGAGGTTCTCTTTGGAGTAGTTGACGAGGGTCAAGGAAATGGCTTTGGGTACCATATCAATCATCTCCCGCTTGACAATGTTGAAGTACGAATTGATAAGCAGTTCTACATCAGCGTCAATGTCACGATCAGACTTTGCAGATTACAAACGGGATAACACAGGAAAATAACGCACTGATGACCTCAGTCTCCATCGTTTCTCTGTCGTTGAAGGCGCTCTGGGGCCTGATGTTAGGAGGGGGAGCTTCCATGGCGGCAACACCTTTCTTCTTAGGCCCTGCCTTAGGCGCGAAGAAAGATCCAAAGAACGTCGGTTCTTCTTTCTTGGGATCAACGTCAAGATCCTTGTTGTTGTTGATCGCCAATTTGCTGTTCTTGGGGTCAGCTGCAGGTGGTTGCCTGGCAGCGGCAAGGCGATCGCTGACGATGGCGGTAGCCTTGCGAAAAGGTTAGCAATGAACCATTTCAACAAATCACAAAAAAAAAGCAGACCTTGTGCCCACCAATAAAATCGGGGTGTGTTGTGTTGACGTAGCAAGCTTGCATCCTGGTCGAAGAAGTTAAAGACTGTATGAGGTAGCTTAGGAGGACACATATACGTACGCAACCATGTCTTGCACCAGTTTCATCGTAGGAGTCATTGCTGTCTTGAAGAAGTTGACGACGACGGCGTTGAAGCGTTCCTTCAAAGCCGGATATCTCCTGAACGCTTGCTATTGGAAGTTTGAGCATCTTGAATCGATCATAGACAATCTAATCCCCACTTACCACTTTCCCAAGAAGTTGACCAAGTATGCGAATAAGTTCGTCATAGACCAGCTGACAACATTTCAAGCTAGGGTCCTCTAGCCGTTTGATTTGTTGTTTCACGATGACCTCAAATGCAGCTGTTCCGACAAAGAGAGCTGGTGTCGAACCCTAAGCACGTTATTCAGAAATTTTGGCACATGATGTTAAGAGCAAACACCTACGGATGAATTGTATAGAATCGTTCTGATGTCGCCATCCTTGACTTGGTCGAATGGATCAATGGTCTTGACTCCGTTGTTGAACAATTCATGGAAAACGAAACTGATTCTTGCTCCTCCGGCAAGCTCGTTTGAGGTCAGATCGTTTGTGTTACCGTCAATGGTGGTACGGAACTCTGACGTAAATTCAGTGATGACTGACAGAACGATATTGCCCGAGTTTCCGTCCGCAGTGGGGCCGCCTAAGCTCATGAGCTCAGTGTTACACTTTTGAAGGTTCTGGGTAATGCGACTCTTGATATCGGGTAGCGTATTGCGAATATGGTGCATGAGAACCTATTGAAGTATTAAAAACGCCACATCGACGTAAGTAATTGATGAACGAACCATATTGAGCTTTCTGGCCAGGAATGGCGTCCCGCAATATGATGCTCTGCTCTTATACGATGGGTGGTTCTCAAAGAATTCTCGTTCATTGTCGAGGGCAGAGCTGATAGCTTTGTTTTGTTCGATATCTCGTTGTCCTCGATTGACCACTGGAACGTATCCCATTCGCAATGGGATTACTCGACCCGCCAGAATCTCAATAACATCAGTTCCCTTGTCCCTGAAAAGAGTTGAGAAATTAGACAACATCAACGAGAGATATAGATACATACATCAGGTCAACCTTAGTCAAAACACCAATCGTGCGCGTTCCTTCAGGATCCACCTCACGGGCCAACTTCAAACCGTCCGAATTTGCCAAATCGGTGTTTGCAGCGGTAACAGCGAGAATGATACAAGCAGGTTTGGAAATATATCTCATCAGCATTTCTCTGATTTGCTTTTCGATATCGCGTGGTTGGTCTCCAACGGGGACTTTGGTCAGACCAGGAAGATCGACGAGTGTGAGTGTGAGGACATTTGGTGAATAGATGCGAAGGTTGATGGGTAGAGGGGAGATGCCTGCATTCTTGCCCGTCTTGGCCTCGGTATCTCGTACGATCTCGTCACGAATCTTGTGGAAATCATAGAATTTCTCCCCTGGAAGGTGAAGGAATTCACCCCATTCATCTTTGTTGGCTGCCTTGTCTGTTGATTTGTCGATGCCGTTTGCTTAAAGTGTTTGTTAGAATGTGAGTTTGAAAGGAAGGCGGTGAAGAATTGGGTACCATTTCCTCCGGCCACAGGGGTGTTGATCAATTGGAGAACCTAGAAGGAAAATTAATTGGTTGTCTTTGTCGAAGATTGAGGATTGCGCACCAGAGGACGCCGCGTCACGATACCCGTACCACGAGGCAAGAAATCACGACCGACAATATTCTAACACCATGCAATGAACATCGATCATCTGGTTCGATAACAAAAGAGCCGTCCGAACGCACCTCTAGCACACTACTCTTGCCACTGCTCTGACTTCCAAGAACACATATTTGGGGTAAATCTATGTTCCCCTGTGCGGTTGTGCCAATAGAAGTGAATACATCTTGTAGTTTGTTGACGACGCCGACGATCTCTGTTCCAAGCCCTTGAGTTGACACCGACATTATTTTCTATGGAATCGTGAAGAAGAAATGAAAGGAATACGCAGAATGCGATAAAGAGAGGTTATGAGGCTGAGGCAAGTGCCGCGCAGCTCTCGGTGATGTGTACTGCGCAAGCCTCAACCAAACAAAGGTTAATCAAGGAACATCCATCATCCCTGCTGGGCTCTTCAAAGTTAACATCCAACTACGGCCTCTGTTTGTCATACATATACTGCGCAGGCAATCCAATTCATCTGACTGACTCACTCTGGTTTTCCACTGTGCATTGTGGGAGATAGAGTCAGGGTGCCGGGCCAGTATGAAGTGGACGGCAACATGGACAATACTCAAGTAACGGAAGCACGCTCCCCTTCTAGTTCCTGCTTCCAAACCTTTCTCAATAACAATCAACTCTTTCACACATCCATGACGTCGCCATTGTGTGTTTACAGCGATTTAGACACGAAGCTCGCAAAGCATCTACGTACTGACGACCCTCGTGTTTTGCAGCTTCCGATCCATTGCACTCTATTATTTTTAACCGTAACGCGTAAAGCTTCATATTTCGAAGGCCAACGCGTAAGCTTTCCGTCCCAGTTGTGGCTGCATAATACCTCCCGAGGCTCGAGGCTCGAGAGCTGCAAAAGGAGTCTCGACGCCCATCGAGCCATCACATGACACTGGACAATCTTCACCAGGCCTCCTGCAAATCGTCACAGAAGACACAGAACCGAGAAGCCGTCGTCGCATTCGACAACATCTGAATCCACCACTGTCCCAATGAGTCCCAAGGGGTCGTCTTCCATCTCTTCCGTCTGGTGTCTCGTGGAAGGGACTGCTGATCTTGGACCGACGATCTTGCGGCAAGTTCTGGGCCGTATCTCCCGTATAGACTCTATATATATAAAGGACGACTAGGGGTTCGTCCTTTATGATCCAGACGTCTCTTCTCCGCTAACTGCCATACACCATAACTTTCAGCACTTATGCTTAGCAAGGTCGCATTCGTTTTGTTGCTTCAGCTCTCCACCCAGGCTTTCGCTGCTTTACCACCGGAACTCTTTTCATCCCTCATCCCGACTAAAGTTTTCGCAACATTCAATGCTCTCCCTGCCCCCGTTCAATATCCTGAATACACCGATACCAGTCCTGGAAACTGGCTATACTTCTCCCCAAATACCTGGACATCTGGATTTTTCCCCGTCACTGGATATGCTCTGAATACGAGAAAGGGATTGTGCGGATCGTCTCCAGCCAACGGTCTGAATAACGCAGATTGGTTAAACCTTGGACGCTCTGCGAGTAATGGACTGCTCTCTCTGAACGCAGATAACGGGATTGGACACGATGTTGGATTCATCAGCTACCCCTTCGTGGAGGAATTAGTTGTGTAGGCAACTGCTCTCAACTGTCTTGTCAGTGGTATTTGACTTGTGTCGCGTCATAGAAATCCTCAAAATCAGACGGCTATCGACGCTGTCAACAGATTTGCGGCGATGTTAGCAGCACGCTTCAACCCCACAGTTGGCTGCACACGAAGTTGGGATACAGCGGACCCCACAGATTTCCAGGTTAGATTTCTGGCTTCTTGTCCATCCTCGACTGTATGTTTACGACGCATTAGGTCATTATAGATAACATGATGAACCTTGAAGTCCTTTTCCACTCTGCGGCTTTAACAGGAAACTCCACCCTTCGAGAAATCGCTACTACTCACGCTGATACAACCATGAAGAATCATATTCGGGATGACGGTGCGTGTTTTGAACAAAAACCTTCTTTGTACAATTTCTCTAAATATAGCCTCGCCGGTTTTTCCAGGTTCCACATGGCATGTTGTCGAATATAACTCGACCACTGGCAACGTTATTAAGAAGAGGACTGCACAAGGATATTCAGACAACAGCACGTGGTCGCGTGGACAGGCATGGGGAATTTATGGTTTTGCCACTAGTAAGTTATTCTCTCGTTCTATCCGTGGACAAGTGGATCCTGACATCAATTTCTAGTGTACAAGTTTACGAATGATACGAATTACCTGGCTACCGCTCGAAAGCTAGCAACTTACTTCTTGAACAACCTTCCTTCAGATGGCATTGTACCCTGGTTAGTATGCCCTTCCAAACCTAAACTTGTTTGAATATTTTTAAAAGATTGTTGACGTCGTTTTTCCAGGGACTTCAATGCTCCTCTAATACCCGCACCACGCCCTGCGGATTCGTCGGCTGCGACTATTGCCGCCAACGGATTGTTGTTACTTTCCCAGCAAGAAACAACGCCCGCAGCGAAACAGCAATGGATTGATGGTGCCTTTACTCTTCTAAACAAGATAACTGCCTTGTCTTGGAACCCTTCCTGGCAAAGTTTGCTGTCGAATGGGACTGTTAACAAGCCCGCTAACAATTTCTTGACGGGAATTGTGTACGGTATGTAAATCCTATTTGTCCTCTTACACTGTCTCTGAGACGACGTTGTTCGTTTTTAGGGGATTACTACTTCATTAAGGCCGGAAATGAGCTTGTCACAATGGGCTTGGCTTCTTGTAAGGAAGCATTCAGTGCCACGGACTCAGCCTCTCGCCCAGATTCTACCGCTCAAAAATCCTCGGCTCGGAGGTTATCTTTAATATGAAAGAAAGACGCAAAACGGATTCCATAATTAATACTGTATTATTTACTACATAAACTTTGGGAAATACTGGAGTCATTGTGGATGCGGACATTTGTTTGCATCGTCGAGTTGTCCGCTCCGATATCAATGTGGCCTATGTGGTTTCTGCGGCTTTCGATTGGGTTTCCCTCCTGTAAGGGCGGGGTCATGCATGTCGATTGGTCATGTAAATCTATCGTCGGCTTTATTGACCTTTTATGACCGTTTAATTTCAAGGACTGGTCTTCCTCCGCTCTCAACAAAAAAAATGGTTTAAACATTTTACATGAGGCAGAACTTCTCCTGAGATTTCGCAAGTGCGGTCCGCAAAGCGTTGAGAACACCGAAAGGTCACCTCATATGTTACCGAAGTATTTGCAGTGCTTGTCGCGTGCTACATCATGAAGGTTACACTTTCATGAGCCATCAGTCAAAAAAAAGGTTGAATTTGGAATAGGACCGTGGCCGATGAGCGTCGATACATAAGAAAACTTGGATCAGCAAAGAGAATGAATTATTATGGTTAATGTAAGAAATCCACAAGAAAGGTCAATTCTAGTTTCGATCGAGTTGCATTGTTTAACCGTAGTTGAGACGGAAGATATCATTGAATCTAGAATGCATTTTTCAGGACAGAGGTACAAAAGAAAACGCAAATTTTCGTACACATAATAGGTAGCGCCTTCGGGAATGAGTTGGAAAACTTGGCTGAAGTTCAATGGGTTTTCGGAGTCATCGATCTTAAAGAACCATTAGATGGGAATCAGACGGGATAGAGAGAAAACACATACGACGAGGAGGCCGGTGACGCTGACAATGAGACTGTTTTGGCCAACAGATGGTTGGGCATCAAGGGTTGTGACTTTGTGTTGAACCTTTGCGAAGGGCAAGGACTTGCAAGAGGGAGAAACTGAGTTATAATCACAGATCGGAAAGAACTAGACATACAACAAGTTTTTCAACGATTGGTTGGGAGCCTAGGATTGGGGAACCCTCGAAGGTGAGCATGGAGTTGTCCCGCTGCGAATCAAAGGGAAGATCAGACGCGATTCGAGGAATTTGGGCAATGGAGGGAAACTGACATAGAGAGCCTTCAAGTTGGAACGATCTGCGGAGAAGGTTTGGTAGTAAAAGTCAACGAACTGTTTTGCGATGGCGTTGATGTCTGCCATGGTTGTAGTTAGAGTCAGAGATTGAACTGAGATGACTGTTCGGCAAAGTATTTCGCTGGAGGATCAGAGAAGCACGTGACCCTTCCTTTCCAGAGTTGTCGCCAAGTTACACCTCATTAGGCATTTTACCATACATCCTACTTACATTTACATTTCTCCATAACTCTTGCCTATAATATGTCTACCTTTTCGGTAGAGCAGCGCCCAACGATGCGCCGCAAATCGTCCGCACAGAACCTTCTTTCTTCTTTCAAGTCCTCATCAGCCTCTTCCACCTCCACCTCGGCAGTTCCTCCCCCTCTCAACCTATCCTCCGTCTCCGTCATGAACTCAACCGCAATGTCTTTCTCCTCAGCAGCCACCCCGACCGCAACAACCCCCCTGCAGCGCGTAGAATGGGATGCACAATCCCTCCATTCCGAAACCGTCAGTTCAAGTCTGGCTGGTGCTCAGAGTCCCCCTCTTGGTCAGGGAACTTCCATCGACTTGCTCAGAGAACTCGTTCAAAAGAGGATCGCCACACTGACTTACGTTAGGACTATTCACGAAGGGTACATCGCACCACATTCATCAAGCCGTTTTGTTCTTGACATCTCTTCCCCACAGACGCAGTCACTGGTTTCACACTATCCAGATCTCCCGGGCGGAGCTGGACAAGGTGTTCAATAACAATAATATCTCGATAAAAAAAAGGTGCGCGACATTATTGCAGACTGTGCATAGAATTCACGAATATATCAGGACGAATCGTTTCGCTATCCTTGGCCTCTCACTATCGACTCTTCTGGATATCCATCAACCCTTTGATCTCCTGCGAGGACTAATGAACATAATTACGGAATACGATCAATCTAAGGAGGAGGGAGATAACAAATCACGCATTGTAAGAAATTGTATCCACCTATTGCCACTTTTCTGACACCCTATGGCATCAGCGAATATTCAAAAGCAAGGGTGGCAAAAAGGCGACCGGAATACCTGAATTCACAGGATCGTATGTTGATAATTCTCCAGACGCCTCTTTTCTTCTGTCGCCTTCGATAGTGAGTGCCAAACCTACATATTTCTTTTTTTGGATGCCAATTTTCACTGTATCTTCAAGCCCTTTCCTCTAGACTACCACCAAACATTACTTTCTCTGCTCGATGTTCTATCTGAAGTCTATAACAAAATTTCGAAAATTCTTGGCCCATCCCCATTTCCAAACTCGCAACTGCAAACCATGGGACCCCTTGGACCACTAGCATCACAACCTGGCGTCTCATATCTATTCCCCCCTGAAAATACCCCTTCTATTCAGCAGGGGGGTTATTCAGCGGCCAACCAACAGTCCAACCCAAACTTGCCTCAGTTTCCTTTGAACCCATCGAATGGCCAGGCCTCATCACCCGATTCAGAGATAAGCGGAAGTTTGTGGGAGATTGCGAATCCAAGCCCCGGCAGTTCTGGCACTTTGATGGGTACTGGGTCGATCGGCAGCCTACCGCCAGCAGGATCAATGAACTCTTTGCTCGACTCAATAGTGAAGATCGATAGCAAGCTCAAGGTTTGTAATATCCTATTTCTTCTTCTGGGGATATTTACTGAATAGCTAAACCCAGAAAATTACGGCGACCCTACTCAAGGAACTCGATGACATCGCAAGAGCTGGGATTAAAGACGAGCTAGCGTCTTTGGATCCATTATTGCGGAATATCAGCAACGGTGTTGGGGCTGGTCAATTCCCATACGACTTTGAGGGCATGTAAGGCCGACCCCTCGGTCACAAGTCCTGGCCTGTCCTGGCGACACAGCAGCGAGGATTTCCCGCTCCATTTTACCCGTTTTCATGTGCAACAGACCTCAGCAGACTTCTTGAGTGCTTGCAAGAACACGAAAATAACATCAAAGGGGTTGTACATCAAAATCAACTGGACGACAATGACGACGACCTTTTGCAAACACCACACTCGTTGGTGCCATTAATTTCTTGGGCGGGATTGGCTATGATCACAACCAGCACAAGTTTATTCCCTCCAGCTATCTTACGTGGTCGCTCATTTTACGGTGCAAGACCATTTAACTCACCCTCCCATCAATGCTCAATATACCGCGAATACGAGCGATTCGTTCTACGGAGACGGTGCATCTAATTTTGATAAGATTCCTATTTTTTTTTTCTTGTGGATGGAATTGAGATTCCTGAATCAGCACTACTTTAGTCGACGGATAACCAGGACGGTTAGGGATTGGTTAGTCGATGAAAGTGGCAGTGGATTTTTGTTTTGTTTTTGTCATACTATATAATTTCAAGTCAGGAAATAGTTTTCTGACGTCGTTCCTTAGGATTATTCATTGGATTTTTGTGGAGTATGTATTATAGTTTAATGGGCGAATGTAATATTGCGGTTTAATTTGGATACAGCACATAATGACATTCTTGTCGAAATTGGATCTGCTTTCAAGAAGGATGAGGTGAAGCATATATATACACAAGTACTGTGGTTAGAAGAGGGGCGAAGAAAATCGTAACAACGAAGTTTGGTCATGGCAAGAATATTGGGGCAGCGTTCGTCTTATTTACAGTTGCAGACCCCTTGTTGGCATCCACAACTAGAAGAATACATCATTTTGGCAAACTGATAAACGGAAAAGAAATGTGCGGCGTACGTGGATGAGCACTTGCAGCCGTTATCGCCGCATGCTTGGGATTGGGGTGTGGAGATGATCTATACCAACAGAGGAGACGAAATGAGATTGAAAATTGGGCTGAAGAAAGTATACCATACTGAGTGCATATTCAGTCGAATGTAAGAGTACTTGGTCGATGTGGACAACTGTGGGGCGATGAGAGACGTGTTTTATACCTCACAGAGGTACGCGCACGGTCCAA
The DNA here is from genome assembly GCA_019904355.1 of Psilocybe tampanensis. NCBI lineage: Eukaryota > Fungi > Basidiomycota > Agaricomycetes > Agaricales > Agrocybaceae > Psilocybe > Psilocybe tampanensis. Next base: position 84,925 of record JAHXRV010004807.1, read on the forward strand.
CCAAGTTCCTGATATCTAGGAATCGATTGAATGGCAAGGCTAAGTGCAAGTTCAGCGGCCATCTGGAACCTTCAATTAAACTCTGGATGAAGTGGATTCCATGCGCAAGCTCTGGTCATGGGTGATCCCTCTGCAGAGAGAGAGAAGAGGGATCCTAATATTACCAGCTTGGGCTGGAGTATCCTCAGGTACGATTTACGATATCGATTAGTCCAATCCTGTTCAACAAGGACCTCAAGTAGAGGGAGGAAGTTGAAGAAGCAGATATTCCGCTAATAGGTGTGTGGGATGTCGAGCCTTGACGATGAGCTTCCAAATTTGCAGGCTTCAGGAACCAGAGAAGCTGTTGGACTGAGAAGAGGGATAAAGGTCAGACGAAAGTGAATTGTCTAACTTGAAGAGAAAGTGACATATTTCTCGTGACTAAGAATTTGAAATTGATTTTGGAGATGTTGTTTGTTGAATGCGAACCTTGTTCACAAAAACTGTGCAGCTCACCGGAACGATGCAGGTGGCAGCCAGTCCCTATCCTTCTTCTCTCCCCCATTCCCATTATCATTCTTATTACCAATTGCACCCTCCAGGTGACCCCATATCTTCTCGTCTGACCTTTTCTTTTTCTCACTTCTTTCCTTCTCTTTAGGCCCTCAGGATCATGATCTCAAACGTCGATATCTCGCTCTCCTACCACCTCAACAAATCATCGAAATATGCCTGACCTTCGACCTTCACGTACCCCCGTACATCAAAAGTACAATATGGCCACCCGATATCAATGCCGCCATTGCAGGCCTCCAAAAGACCACTCCTCAGGCCCCCACAGAGCAGCCTCCAGAAGAACCCGCCAAAGCTAAAGATAGTGAACCAGCAGTCATGGATTCTTTAAAATCTCCTGCACCAAAGGAGCCCTCTTCTTCAGCCCAGGATGGCGCTCCTCCAACGGAACCTCAGCCTCCAGACAAAGAGACTTCAACCCCGACTTCCGATCCATCCACCAGTTCCAGTGCCGATCAACCACCGAAAGAGTCTCCCGCCCCATCTACCCCGAAAACTGCATCAGACCCTCCGTCAACTGCACCTGAACCCGCTCAGCCTTCTTCTACCACCCCCGCCCCCGCCGCCCCCACTCCTGCCCCACCACTACCGCCTCCACAGCCCCAGTACCCTCACCAACCATACAGTTATGCCCATCACCACCAAGCTACTTATCCAATATCGCCATACTATGCACAACCCCCTGGCGGTTACTCTTATCCCTATGCTCCATATGCCAACCCCATGCAGAGTGCCTACCATCCTCAACCTCCTCCTGCCTATCCCACTCAACCTTCAATGTACAATAGTATGCTGCCTATACCACATCCTATCCAGCAGCAGCAGCAGCAAGATGGCATGGCTGGAGACGATCTTCCAAGTTACGAGGAAATGATTGTCGAGGCTCTGACGGGTTGTGGTGATCCTGAGGGTTGGGCACCGAAGGATTTGTTTTCCTGGATGGCTTCTAGGTATCCGTTGCAGTCAAATTTCAGGCCTTCCGCGAGTCAGGCCCTTCAGAAAGCTTACAAGCGCGGTCGATTTGGGAAGAGCGCCAATGGTAAATACAGCTTAAATCCAGCCTGGGAGGGAGGAAACGTGAGGATACATTCCTTTCTTATATCTTTTGGATAAACAAATTAACACCCTTTTCATTGCTTCAGACGACTCGCCGAACGACTCGCCGTCCTCAAACACAGAGTTCTCAGACCGCACCAGGCTCAGCCGCTTCCGTACCGCCCTTTACACATGCTCCTTTGGTACACCACCATCACGGACACGGTTCTACATCAAGCCAGCCGCCCCAGCCTTACCCTCCTCAACCCTTTGGATATTCTCCATACTCGCATGCTAATTACCCAGGTTATCCGCCTCAACCAAATCCATCACCCACGACTCCCGCTGCAGCCTCTGCAGGACCTTCGACTGCTGTGGATAAACCGTCTGCTCCCTCTGCTACCCCCACCTCCAACACAGAAGGTGATTCCGTTGATGCCTATGAGGCTGCACAAAACATCCTTAGTGCGATCAACTTCACGAATATGTATCAAATACCTCCAGAAGACACCAAGGATGGTCAAGTAAGGGACTTGCAGCCCTCAAATGATGTGGTTGAACCATTGTCTGATAATGGGGTTGAGCAATTACTCTCTCATGTCAAGGCCATGTTGGCGAGTAGCGCAGCCTCGCAACCAACTGCGCCCACAATACCTCAGCCTATGAGTGCTGATGCCTCCGCGGATCCTCGCGCTGAGCTCCAGGCCCAATTCGCACTGCTAGCTGCACAATTAGCTGAACTGGTGCAGCTCGAAGATACTGCATCTGTCACGGGGCAGAACGTCAACCCAGCCCCTCCAAACCCCCCCGTTCAAATCCATCCACCACCTACTCTTCCTCCTACTGCCCCGTCCACGGTCATTCCTACGGAACATGTACAAGCACAGATACCTATACCTAATACAGCATCGCCTCAAATCCACAATGCGACTGACGATGACATTCCTGAACCTATGCCTGAGGGGGATGATAGTGAAGATGATGACGACATGGAGGAGATTATTTAGATTTGTCCTCTTTTCGTTTCCTTACCAAAATTACTCTATGTTGTTTGTTATTATCCTTCGTTGTTGTATTTCGTCCTATGTAATGTTTTCATGGAAATCATTTGGGTTGTGAAAAAGAAATGAGCCCGAGCTGCGACATGGGTGACACGCACCAAATAAAGTAAAGCTCTCCTTGTCTCCTTGTACCTGCCACTGCCTGCCACCGCACAGCCTGTTTACAGCATAAGCGCCGAAGTACTGTCCCCTGAGAAATGCCACTGTTTCTTTTATACTCTCTTCGCTCTCGTTCTCGTTTTCTAAAGCACTTCTCCTGTCATGAGTTCCCCTATCCCTGAGACGTTCACCCATCCAGAGGTCGAAATGCTCATCAAAGCCTCTGGGAATCCATGGACATATACAGATATCGCGAAGACAACTTTGTTGTCCGTTCTTGAGCTGTACAAGAACAATACATCCAGTCTTCTTGAGAATATGGACCACAGGGCCTTCTCGGATTATTGTTCAAAGGTAAGCAACATCAACGCCGTCACTTCTGTTGGAGGTTAGGTTGACACCCTTTCTCTACTCTAGGGCATGAGCTTAGAAACTACTGACCCAGACGGGCCCTTGTTTCGCATTATGTGCGTTTTGCTGCTTGCAAAAGTCCGATCTTTTTGGTTTGCTGAATTTACGTTTTTCTAGTTTCGTGAAGAGTCTATACCTCCCACAGAACAACAACGGCGCTTCAATCAATGATAACACCGCTCTCTTAATGCACAAACACCTCGGTGTACCTATGCTATTCTTTCGCGATCAAGCGCCAGTGTCAACGTATCTAACAATTGGAAATGCCATGTTCGTGAGGCGAGACGATGCAGGAAAGCAAGTCCGACTCGGTGGGGATACACTCCGTTTTGATTTGACACAAATCATTCAATCTTTGTTCCTAATGCATAGATGGTTACTACCAATTTTGCTCTGAACGGGATAAGCGTAGCCCAACTCATACATGGTTTTCGTACAGTTCGGAGCCTTGGTCGAAGGTTTCGAGCTACGTCATTCACCAATGCCCCGCGAACACGGAGAAACTCATACTTCAATGTGCCAAAGGGTCGAATCCACTTATCCTTGCCCGCCCATTTTCAGTTGACGCTTTCCTTCTGAATGACATGGTAATGGATATCAACTTTATGCTCATTCAACCGCGTGCAACTCTACTCTCAATCGTGAGTTCTTCCAATGCTCTATCGATGGACAATATGATGACTTAAAGCTCTGTTCGTCACTTTTCTTTTTTTCCAAAGGAATCACTCCTCTTGAATAAATTCAATGAAGAAAAGGGGAAGAACGTCCGGACCCTACATCGTGTTGCCCGCGATGTTGGACTCTTGAAAGATTCTACCCATGCTATGATAGAAGCTTTGGACTACTTGATCAATGCAAGGAAGAAACTCACGGAATTGGCACCCTCTAAAATTCAACATCAGGATCCAGATCGAGAATCCGCCTTGGAGTCCCTTCTTCTTTTGAAATCCAAAGCAAACTCGATCATTCGAGAGGTACTCAGCCTCGCGGGAAGAGCCTCTCTCAAGATCGACCTTGAGTACAATTTGGAAAACCAAAGGGACAGTCACACAAATCTCAAGATTGCCAGTTTGACAACCGATATCGCAGTCGCCTCTCAGAAAGACAGTTCTTCGATGATAACGTATGGTTGTGCTCCTTCTCAATCTATTTGTCCTCATTGAATTTGCTGTTTTACAGGATGGCAGCTGTTACTATGTTCTTCCTTCCTGGAACGTTTGTCTCTGTACTGTCATATTTCTTTTCTTTTCGTTGCCAGCCTGCTGATTTTCCTTGTAGGCATTTTTCAGTATGGTGTTTTTCAACCCCCAGGATCTGGGTGAAGGAAAGATCGGGAAACTCTCAGTCTCGCCGCAATGGTGGCTCTTCCCGGCGATTACGGTCCCACTCACCGTTATCATCTTCGGTGTGTGGATTATCTGGAAACGACGTCGCAACACCTTTTCAAAGAATGACGTAAAAAATCTGAAAATGGAAATCGAACCGGAGGAGACCAAGGCATTGCTGGGACAGACACCTTAAAAGGCAGAACAGTTTTAACTTTTGGTCTGGGTCTACTTTTGTTCTATGCGGGTTTTGTTTGACAAGGACACCTGAATATACCAAGAATTGTATAACGATAAGTACAATGTGCTCAATGCTACGTTACACATGCTATCATCCGAATTGCAAACTGAAGTTTTTCTTGAACCAGCATCCAGTTGCAGGGCCTTAGACTCAGAGCACACCAAGTACGGCCGAGTAAGCTGGCTTGGCATGGTAACCGCTGTCGAAAAGCAGAGGGGTAGTGCTTGAACGCCAGGAGTTCTGGAGAGCAAAGTTAATTGTGACCTCAGTAGCAAGCCCTTGTTTCGGAACTTACAGCATCAGAAACACCCCAGGTGGTAATGGAAACACATTGGGCTGTGCTCAAGCAGGCTTTAACGACGGTTGTATAGTCGTTGGAAGCAGCACCAGCGATATCGAGCTCCGTGATGGCAACATCGAGACCAGTGCTGGCGAGAGCACTGATAGCAGCTTGTGCTCCTCCAGCGCCTCCGGCCTATGAACAAATTTAAGTGAGATGACCTTCAGAAGTTCAGATATACAAACTTACACCCAAGTGCATTTGAGTACCGATGGCATCAATCACGCGGCCATTGGCATTGACACGCTTGACGAGGGCCACCATTCCTTGGGTTTTGGCGTTGTTGGAGTCAAGGTTGTAATCGTTGATGTAAAGTCTGTTAAAAAAAACTTTCAATTTCGAGGTTTGTCTCCTTGTTGGAACTTGTACGCACTTGGCAGTGCTGTCGGCAGCGCGAGCGAATTGGAAGGCCAAGGTGACGAAAGATTCACCGAGGACATTAGACCAAACACTGGAGCGCAGGGAACCATTTTCGTTGAGAATTTCACTGGAACAAGCGTGAATATTTTGGCTTTGTCGATAAAATGGTCAGACACACTTGCAGACATCCCACTAGTTATCACGGTGTAGATGAAGATTTGTTAGTTCTCGGTTTCTTGGTCCCACGTTAAAGAACGCTTACAGCTATAAAAGCTCGTCAGCATATCAGCAGAAAATACCGATAGAAACTAATTTACCATAAAGCTTTCCGGCATATCTGCCTCCAAGTTTGGTGATGTGGTTTTTCATGACCGATGTCTAAAACAATCCCCTTGGATGAAACGACGTGTATACTTTTATTACAGCACAGCTGTGCTCACCAAAGTTGCCTTGTCAGTGATGGAGGAAACCCAGCTGGGGATCTGAGCGTGCCAGACTACGATTTGGATTTACCGCATTACAAAAAGGTAATTGAATGGAATAAAATAATACTCTTACCAAAGTTGTGACCGCGAATCATTTTTCCATTAGACACAGCCCAGTTTACAAGAGTATCGGCACCACCGAAGGTAAATTGGTTTTGAACGTCTTGAAACCCATCTATTAGCACACGACACAGTGAATCTGACAGCTTAACGTACTCTCAGTGGCATCCCACTTTTATCCAGAATATTGGGATGAGAAGATATCATCACTCGAGGAAGTGAACTGAACGGTACCTTCATCGAGTTTTCCTGTACGATGTTTATCACCCAGCAAGAAGAATAAAAAAGTCGATTGACTTACGGGTGTAACACCGCCGAAATCGGATTTCAGGAGGGCCACGTTGGCTAGTACAAATGTCGTAAAAACGAGGTTCGTTGAATGCTAGACCTGTTCTCATACCTGCGACGTTCAACGTGTTGGAGTCAGCACAGGAGCCCTATGGCGGTATTTGTGGTAAGCAATCTTGGTAACTTTGTCAGAAGGATGGCCTTTACCCAGAATTTCTTGCCATGGGACACGAATTTGGAGTTCAAGCTGCCACTGCTGGAACCCCCGCCTGTCGAGGGGGATGTTGTGGTCGTGGGTGGCGCCGTTGTGGAGGGACTGCCACCACCAGATGATGGCAGACATCTTATGAGATAATATAAGCTCACAGGGCAAAGTGCACAAAAAAAAAAATTACTGGGAATAATAAGGGTTGCTGTAGGTGCAGACGCTTCCTGCATCGCCTGAAGATGGATATGGGTCACTTGATTTAGCAACATTATATACCAAACTTACAAGTAGTCTACATTGGTCCATCCACGAAAAATCAGTATGTGGGTGATGCGGTCAGATATAGGAAGGGTATTCACGCTTCCGGTATAACCCTGGCCACCACCTGTAATATATTCCATTAGTGTTTTAAAAGGCAACGAGGAGTAGTTGTTTGCAGCATACATTGGCCATAGACGGCAACGGCAGCTGCTTGCTGAGCAACAACAGCCAAGGTGACGAACGCGAGTAGTTTTGACATATTGAAAAAGTTAAACAAGAAGGAGGAATTCAGTGAATTGGTGTGAGTCAAAATTTCTTGTCGCCTTTTAAGCTGAAGCAGGCAAAACTCTTCTTGAAGATACTCCGCGTTCTTGAGGTGCGGTGGTCATGAGGGATTGCCTATGACAGAAAGGACTCAAGTACAACAATTTCCAGAAGAACGGAAAGACTGTTTTTGGGGGTTGGCGGCTGAACTTCGCCAGAAACCAGCGGCAAAGGATAAATCGACCTGCCAATGGACAGGTTGTGGTGTGATACCACGAATCCACAGGTTCGAACAATGAAAAACCGTTTACAGACCACAAATTAAGGAGACGTGACTGAGCAAAGTCTGGCAAAGTGATGGATGTTGTAGGCTAGAGAAATGCCAAAAGGCGATTATTGAAGGTCATGTAGGTGGGAGCACTACAAGAACATGATTTTCTATACGTTTCAGTCATACGAAAGGCAAGCAAGGGTAGGCACCAACCGGCGAAATATCAACCCTCATAGAGTCAGGATAGAAAGCAGCCTTGTGATATTTATGTACAGACATTCAATCGCCGAGAACGGGTTTGAAAATCTCTTGGCAGTCGATTGGCAGGTTTAACATAGTATGAAAGGCTGTGAAAGGACATAAGTTCGGTTTCGACCGTAGAAGTCTCCTTCGAAGTTCGAAGGCGGTCCGGAGACGGCTGGACAGGGAGGCACAGGTGTTAGCGCGAGAGGCCATGACCTGAGAGCTCAGTGCCAATTGGAATTTTTTCGAAGCATTCCTAAACCAGATAGAAGTCTCATTAAAATCCCTTGTTTTGAAAGAAAGTGGAAAGCTGTAGAAAGTCAAACCAAAATAGTATGTTGTTGCACAAATGTCGAGGACTATCGCATAAAATGGCTTGTGGAGTTTCGCAATTGGATGCTCACATGTCCATGGGCCGATGGCCTCTCGATAGCCGCCGGTGAGACAGTAGACTTGGCACGGAAACATAGCGGAAGTATGTTGTCACGCCCTAATGACCGGGAGCCGTTGAAGGGATCTGGGTATCTATGTAGTCACCAGTGCACAACGAGACACATCGTGCAAACATGTCGATGTGGGGAAGAGGAATGAGGTTACGGATACAGAGATTAGCCTCCTCATAAACGAATCAACGGCCTTGGATTGTCAAAGTCAGATCGATCTGACAATCAAAAATATGTTGCATTCCTTTGCACGATTTTCCAGAGAATGTTTGACTACTGACCGCTATGTTTACTACGTAGGGACCTTTCTTTAACGAAATTACATAGCCGCAATAAGGGCGTTGTATGCAGCTTTCTTTTGATAGTTTCCGTCGAAGAGAAGGGGTGTGGAGCTGGAACGCCAGGATGCCTAAAAAGAGAATGAGGTTTGATTGAACTGACCAGAGCTATTGTACTTACAGTGTCGCTGACACCCCAGGATGTGATTGCTACACACTGAGAGGTATTTAAGCAAGCTTTGAGAACAGTGACGTAGTCGTTAGCGGCGGCGCCAGCAATGTCAAGCTCAGTGATGGCGACTTCGAGGCCTGTGCTGGCCAGAGCAGTGAGAGCAGCCTGTGCACCTCCGGCACCCCCAGACTATGGTAGAAAGTTTAACCAAGGGGTAATCAAAACAGAAACGGAAATAAACGTACGCCGAGATGCATTTGAGTTCCAACACCATCGATCAATTGTTTCGACGAGTTGATTCGCTTAACAAGGTTGACCATTCCTTGGACTTTAGCATTGTTATAGTCAAGATTGTAGTCGTTGATATAAAGCCTGTCGCAATGTCAACACAATGAAAGGCAATTCGGTTTTAAATCATTCTCACTTCGCGGTGCTATCAGCGGCACGTGCAGCGTTAAAGGCGATCGTGACGAAGGACTAAGAGAATGTTGGTCAGATTGAAATATGAAGAACATGTAGAGCATTGCACACCTCGCCAAGAACATTGGAGAAGACACTGGAGCGAAGAGATCCATCCTCATTCAAGATTTCACTAATAAAAAAGTCAGCGTCCTTGCAGCGAAGAATGAGAAACGAAGGCTTACTTGCAAACATCCCACTGTGGATGAGGGAAATTCAGTATAAACATTTCAGTGCAGTCAAATATTTTCTCACAGCTGTTTAAGTTCTGATGTCACTCGTTGTGAAAGTAATGCGATGACAGCAAGAACGCACCATAGAGTTTGCCTGCATAGCGCCCAGCGACATTGGAGATATGGTTTTGGATAACGGATGTCTATTTAACCCGAGGTCAGCATAGAGGAGTGGTGTTTCATCATTGCACGAACCAAAGTTGATTTATCGTTGATGGAGGACACCCAGGAAGGTAACTGGGAATGCCAGACTAGCAGGATATTAATATGGCGACAGCTCTACAGGAAAAGATATCCAAGGCTCACCGAGAGTATGTCCACGAATAAGCTTGCCGTTAGATACAGCCCAATTAACAAGCGTATCAGCACCGCTGTAGGAGAATGATCCCCTGGAGGCTAAAAAAAAGGAGCATAAACATGATAGATATACCCTGAAAGAACGCAGTGGTCTTACGTTCAATGGCATCCCACTGCCCACATTGACATTTCAATGACTGGAATCTTTAGAGAAATGGGAAATTACCTTCATAGAATTCTCCTGGATACGAAATGAGTTCCCGAGCTTTGATGCATTTGGAACGACCACTTACAGGTGTGAGCTGGCCAAAGTCGGCCTTGATGACTGCGGTATTGGCTAGAAAGTGACAAGAAAATTAAAACAGGGAGGAAATGATGAATAAAGGATACATACCAGCGATGTTCAATAGATTAGAGTCTGCGCATGTTCCCTAGAATCGTCAAATACAATCAGGACAACAACAACACAAAAAAAAAGAGAAACAAGACCTACCCAGAATTTCTTTCCGTGTGCAACGAACTTGCCATTGAGGCCGCTGCCGGGAGATGTGGTAGTAGAGGTGGTAGTAGGTGGGGCGTTGGTGGTGGTGGGTGGTACGGTAGGAGTCGTGGTCGGTGCACTTCCAGGAAGGCATCTAAAGGGTTTTATCAATAGGTAGTCATGAGAGATAGCAGTGTCATTGACTTACTGAGAGTACCAGTTGTTGGAGAATACACAGGTTGAACCAGCATCACCTATCAGAGTGACGGATCCTTAGCACGACCGATCAAAAGCATGATTTTCGGAGACTTACAAACAGTCTGTAGTGAAAAAGAAAAACAAGGATTAATGATAATAGGAAGAAGAAGAAGAGTCTATCACGTACGCTGCCGCTGTAGCCAATACCACCGCCTACGAACCCTAGAGTCAACGAACAGCAACTAGAGACATAAATGGTTCGTACATTGTCCCCAAACGGCGACGGCAGTAGCCTGTTTGGCAATGACAGCCAGAGTGACGAAAGCAAGGAGTTTAGACATTTCGAAAGTTGAGATGGAGGACCTGATTTTTCTCCACGACGACTCTTGTCTTTTATCGCAGACGAGAAAAGCAACCGTCAAGAGGATTTTCCGACATTTTGAGTCGAAAGACCATCACGCGGTGGAGAGGATGTGGCCCAGGAATGGCACCCTACCGCAATATTCCATATGAGCGTCTATGACAAATCGATAAACTAAATTATCGGTTTTCAAGCAAACGGTTATACTTCGCAGGTACAGTGGTAGGAATATCCGTAGGTTCTGTGTTTCGAATTACAAACGAAAGTCAGGAGAACCAACTGCTTGCAAGCGACGGGCGCCAAGAGCCAAGAATTGCTTGTAGAAATGAGATCCAATGTCATTCGCACTTCCGACGTTTATAAAAACGATTCTTGACAACGCGATGGTCGCAGTTATGTGTCCAATCAAATCTTCTATTGTCCACAGAACTTCTGAGACTAGTGCGATAGTTTTCTGGAAGTTGAGTCAAAATCAAATCAAAATAACCGAAATATTATCGAAGGACATACAAGGACACACATCACCAAAACACAGGTGTGAAAGGGTGTGAATTAGGACGGCGTGCTATTTTAAGCCGTCTTGCTTGGATCTTGGCAGAATTGTTGAACTTAAGGGTTGAGGCCTTTGAGGATTTGGAACAACCTTTCGAGCATTGGAAAGCCGGGAAACATGCTCTTAGTCAAGATTCTGGACACTGAAGCACGAATATTTTTCACAATTAATTCGTATGGTCGAAAAACGAGCACTCAAACACATACTTATAGCGGAGTCATCAACCTTCCTACAGTGAGTCGAGTCCTCGTGGTCAATGGGCGTTCGCCAAGAAGTGTGTCGGGAGATGTGTATATCCAGATCTGCGAAGGAAGGGCCTCTTCCATATTCTGTGTAACTCCCCGCAAACCAGCAGAAACCAGCGCAGCATTCAAGATACAGGTGATATTCAAGGAGGTAAAACTTCGCTGATACTGGAAGATTACCTCTATGAACAGAGTTCTGATAGAGTTGGAATTGAACTTGGAACCGGTTTCCGGATCTGTAGGCTTGTAATTCGGAGTCGCGTTTCTTGCAGTTCTTGCACAACAGCGTCTAATAATTCCGGTCTGGGATGGTATTGGGAGTAGCACTCTGCTCTCATTATGATGGAAGCAAGGTATTCAAAGCGAGGAATATACAGCAGTGCAACGTTTTGGAGAGTTCTGATCCGAGCAAGAAATGTTCATGTCACGACTTGAACTGAGGGGTGTTACCAGTATCACATGATGTGACGTTCACGACAGTTGGTGTTGGCTCCTTCGCGTCTCGCACCAATCGCACACCAACAAAACTGCTATTGAACTCCTCGCATGAGGAAACAGTCTATTTATTTCATCTATCTGGAGAAAAACACAACCAGCCCAATATGAATTTCCTATCTGCCGATGTCCCAGATCCTACAGACTTCCCCCCTCCAGCTGTCGCACCAGGGTTACGGATATTAGACGCTTCCTTTCGGTGTGATATATGTGGAGAACTATACGATGCGCCAGTGACTATAGCTTGTGGTCACTGCTTTTGTTCAACGGTATGCGGTCTGTCTACACCTTCTCCAAGATGTGTCTCATCCTCAGGATATTTTCCTCGTCCAGTGTATCAGGACGTCTCTGTCCAATAAACATGAGTGTCCTTCATGTCGAAAGGCGACAGACGAGGCGCATATACGGCCGAACCCAGCTTTGGAAAGTGTGATTTCTTCTTGGAAAGTTGCAAGGTTCGTAGGCCCTTCCACATCTTGCTTCTTGGTTGAATATCTTCAACCCAACCAGGCCATTCATTCTAAAACTCATCAAACGAGATGAAGAATACAAATCAATCCAGCTACAGGAATCAGACAGATCTACGTCCCGAAAACGAAAAAGGAATGTATCTCCATCTCACAATAGTTCTCCAAGTCGAAACGCACCAGGTCCCTCGAGTCGCCCGCCTGTTTCTCAGGACATGCACAAGCCTCCTTCTCAGTTGAAGAAGGAAAAGCCCAAACCTAATCGTACCCTGGATTTGAACATCATACCTAGCTCTGACGGCGAAGAAGTGGAGCTTTCAATTCCATCTTCCAATGACAACGCTCCGAAAGGTTTGGATGCCTCTTCGATTCCTTCCATGATATGCTTACAATCTTGGCTCTAGATGACGAGCTTGTTAGCTGTCCTATATGTCAAAAAAGTGTCATCTACCGCAGTCTCAATACCCACATAGACAACGGCTGCAAGGAAGCTGACACCGCAGCCAAATCCTGGTCATTATTGATGGGGGGAGGCTCTGGGAAGAACGCCAGGCAGAAGGGAAAGCACAAGTGCGTGATCATGGTCACACAAATTTACAGCATGCCCACACACCCGTGAATAGGAAGAAGGCCTCTGATAGCGACGATGAATACCCCCTCCCACTTACGACATATACGACATTAAAAGACAAACAACTGAAAGACATGCTATCCGAGCATGATTTACCAACGTCAGGAGACCGATCTATTTGGGAACAACGCCATCGAAGGTGAGGACTTGACCCCCTCCCGAAACAGGTACAAAGTTAATGAAATTGGAACTATTCAGATGGATCACATTATTCAATGCAAATCTTGATAAATCTATTCCAAATCGCAAGACGAAGGCCGACCTTCGGATTGAATTGAAAAAGTGGGAAACAGACGAACTACCGTCAAAGAAGAAGAAGAAGAAAGTGTTCACTGATGTGAAAAAATATCAGGTTCGTTAACTCCAACAAGCAGTCAATATTTTCTTAGGGCCCCATTGTCTTCCCAGATCGAACAGAAGTCAGAGTTCGACAGACTCATTGAGGCTGCACGTCCCAAAAACCAGACTATACCAGGAAAAGATGTCCGCAACACCGCGACTTTGTCCAATCCTTCTAGGCAAACCCCAACGTTGCTGCCAACATCATCGTTAACCGAGCCAGGCGACACAATCGTGGTCGATTCCGAAGATGAGTAAAATCTGACATACATGCAGGGGGTAAATATTATGCATCCACTGCCGCGTATCTCAGTGGCGATATTGGGTTTCAAGCTTCAAGAACGGCGACACTTCCGGGGAGTCACCGGGCAAATTCTTCCCTGTCAATGGGGTCGAGATAGAGCACCATTAATATCACACATGGTGATTAATAAACGGAAAGGATGGAGCTCGCTTCTGAATATGTATGAAAGCCAGCAAGTCATTGAGCTTCTGACATCGGGGAGCCTTTGAAGGACTCTCGGTTCAAGTCTGGACAACATTTAAATCTGAAGCATGGGCATACGAGAATCTCAGACAGACGAACTGGGTACCAAGATACGGATTGAGTCCGGTGTTTCCGGTCGACGCTCCGCATGTAGTTAGATCTCGGAGAGGATCATAAGGACCGTACACAATAAAAACAGCGGTCATTCGTAGAGAACATACAGCTTGGAATGATGGAAGGCTTGCCTACATGGACAGACGTCTGGCTTCTAGCGCCCAACATATATTTGTGTGTCGGGATTCGGCTGAGAGGACGATGGGTTCAGAAGATTTTGCTCCGAGAAAAGGTCTCACCCAACGCGGTTTGGCCGCCATCATGCCGAGAAGAATAAAAGCGATGGCCAAAACTGAGTATAAGCATGGGAATTCTGAGGCCAGCTGTGAGATTGTGCTACCTGGGGTGGTATGCTAAACGTAAGCGGTACCACGATGCTACTGGCATACATATGTTCGAAATGAAAGACGGTTCTGATCAAGCTGCCTGGAAAGCAAGAGAGCAGAGGAGTTGTCCTAAGAATGGCATGAACCATGTTCTGTCGGACTCGTGTGGATAGGAGATTATGAGCGATCGGGGAACATGGCAGGGTTGTCAAGGGCCGATGCACCCGAAAAGGAAATTGTTGTTAAAGCCATGTTTTATCCACGTGGTCCTTGTCCCACATTCGGTACAAGGTCTCTTCGTTATAAACCCCTCCATCCTCTCTTTGCAACCCTTCATTGCTGCCCTGGCCTCTTTTACTCTCCCCCAAGGTAGTCCTACCGTCCTCTACTCTATATTTCCTGCTCTATAATGTCTTCAGATCATTCTTCGGTGCGTTCTCTATCACTCTACCGTTCTCGAAACAGAGCCTAACTCTCTTCCGCCGTCTTCTCTCCAGCTCTCACTTGAGAAATCAACTCTGGTAAGCTTCTCCGCCATTGTCTCTTAGGAGTTATTTGCTTAATTTCTTTCTCTAGCTCGACCATACACCCTTGCGGGGCACACATAAAGTCAAATATCAGGAAGATTCCGACTGGGATTTCCATGTCGATGCTGGAAAGATGCCTCTCGATCTCTCCCTCATGCTACCCCATTATCGTGCGCGGAACCAACCCGTAGATCATCGCATGTCGATGTTGGTATCAAATGACAACGAATCTATCAAGCTAAAAGTGGTGTGTTCACTCTTTTTCATGTCGCAAAATTTACTGTTCTAAGCACCGAGTTGCCGAGCAGTGTCGGAACTTTCCACGCTCAACATTCTACCTCGAAGTTCTCGCCGAGACGTCAGATGTGACCATCTGGCTTCCCTCAGATTTCAAAGGCCAAATCCATACATCGGGGAAACCCTCCTTTTCTGCTGGTTTCGTCAACCGAATATTGGAGCACGTCCGCATCAACGAACCTGATGTGCAAGAATTCTACAACGAAGATGATGTCGTCGTCGTCACTCGGGGGCGCGTCAGCTTTCGGATGTGGGATGTACGAACATGCACACCCGAAAATATCCACAAGGAGTCACTGAAGAGGATGTTTGGTTGCTCCCGAAAGGCGCCAGAAACGGCCATCGACTGGGATACTCTACTCAATTGACATTTCATCCCTCGGCTCTCATCCCATTCTTTCACTTTGTCTTTCATCTCAGCATTTTTCCAACATTCGTCTCAGCAAGTCCACATTCCCTCGCATATTTTCGTTCATCATTATTTGGATTCAAATCGTTCGTTCTCTGCATAATCCTTTTATAACCTGTATTGGTTCTGTAGCCCTAGTCTTTCCCCTCGATATCTTGTTTCGAGTAGCACCACCATGTAGCATTATCTCTCGCATTATTCTATGCACCAGTACTATTAGAGCGTAGGCCAAGTCATTCATTGACAATCACAGTAGTCTCATTTTCCCCCCTTTTCGAAAGTTGTATCCGAAACAATACACTCTATGCTTACAAGTCATTATTTGTGTCAATGTTTGAATCATTCACAGAGACCTACTAGAACCTGGTCTGATGAAAATTTCATCTTGGATGCTTACAACTCGTAACTATACATGTATACAATCAGAACCTACGGATACAGACATAGACAGATGACAAAAGATTGTCCAAATGACGTGAGCAATAATTCATACAGACTCATCAAATAACTCCTCCAGAAGCAACATTCGATAGACAATTTTCGACAGTATCAAGTAGTACAGGATTTTCGAGAGCAGCTGCGACTCGCTCCTTGTCGTTAAGCTGTTTGTTCACTGGTGACATGGTCAATGTCTAATCTGTAGTGTTGTGAACGGGAACATACCAGCATTTTCGCTTTGATGCGACCCGGGTTTCACAAAAATATCGACCTTGAAACGCTCGGGGAGGCTGCGTAGAAGACGAACACGGATGCATAGACCTGTACCAGGTTTGCTTTGTAGGTAGGTGATATAAGGCACCGAGGGGTATTAATACACACCGATGAGGGTGGACATTCCACAATGAGGTACCGTCGGTGTGAATTCCACCGTTACACGATTCGGTGCAACGGTGATCTGAGGCGCAGAAACAACCCGAAGTTCTTCTAATGTGTTGGGATGCTCGGGATCGTAGATAGAACGAATGAGGTCTACGTGAGCGTCAAATCAGGAAAGGAGTTCCAGTGCTTAGGGGGCTTTGTCACCATAAATCTCATCCTGATCAATGGGTTCTGCATCGTCCGCATCATCGTCGGACTGAGAAGAATCGTTTATCCAAAGAGAGCGAGAAAAGGCATCTGAATGTCTGCCTGTGGCCTTGGAAGCAGAGAATACAACGGGATTTGGGTTGAAAATTTCACTGGGCATGATAAGAGAGGAGAAAGAGGGCGGACCGGAAAGCCGCTCCTTGACAAGTAATTTAATTTATTCCAGTCACATGTCATGCGGTCCACAAGCGCGTCGGAACCTCGTTTTCAGACTTCAGCTTCATTATTGTTCACCACCACCTACTCACTGATGCCTCCAAAGGTGTGTTTCTGCTCAACATCGGCAGATATGACCATGCCATTTATCCAATATCCAGCGAAAACAGATCGACGAAACTTCGGAAGCGTCGACCTCAACGACGCGTTCTACTAGGGCTTCTACTAGAGCAAACGCCGCTGGAAACACGTCCTCAGGTGGCGCAACCACGAAAAAAACTACCTCCAGGACAAAGAACACAGCGCCTGCTCAGTCTAGGTGAGTTCGTGTGTCTGCCGCCATCCGTGTTTAGTATTTGAACTCAGTCTAAATTAATCAGTGTACTGGATTCAGGTGAAGCGGAGGTACGGTTTTTTTTCACTTCCCGTTCGCTCAGCACCTCATACGGACGAAACATTGTATAGTCTCCCGTTGTCAAGAAAAAAGCGCGAACCACTGCATCGACGACCACACGCAAAACCGCAACAAAGGAGGCTACAGGGAGAAGGGGCAAAACGTTAGTTCTTCTGTTTTTGTTTCTGAAAACTTTTTCTCTTCAAACTTGTTCTGGGGACCGAATGGACTTTCTATTTCTTTTTCTGCGTTGTTTTTGTGTTTGGTCTGTTGTTTCCACCCTGCACTGGTTTTGGCTTTGTGGGGACCTAAAACGAGACAAGGATTACGTAATACGAATTCTGTCCACCTTCCAAGTTCGTGGCAGTCATTCTGAGCCTTGCTTGGCCAGGCCTTGTATTGGTTCGAGAACCAGTGTTGGCTTCATACATTCCTTTTGGACAGACTTCTACGACTACTAACGGCGTATATCCTTTTGTTCTCTGTTATCATATCATTCCGAGTTGCTCCTTTCTGGGGGACGCGTGGATGCACGACCCATGCAACTTTCATCGCTTCTTTGCTGCTGTTCTAACAATGTTAAAAATGCACACAGCGACGACGACCATGTGCCAAATGGTAAGATATCATCAAACAAAGTAGGTCGTTGTGTATTCTACGCCCTTTCGTTGCGTTCTCACCACCTTGCAACAGGAACTGGATCTAGTATCTAAACCACTCGTGGTAGAGCCGGCGCCTGTACCACCTACCAAGCCTCTACCAACCGCTAAGAAGGCAATCAAACCAGAGCCGTATACTCCACAACGCGCTCTCGAGTTGTTCAGCAAATACGCCGAGGCCGACAACGCAGATCGCATTGGGCCTGAAGGGTTTGAACAGTTATGCACGGACACCGATATGCCTCTCGACGGACCCCGTCCAATTATATTCGCGTGGCAAATGGGGTCGAAAGAGATGGCGAATATCACAAAGGACGAGTGGGTCAAGGCAACGAATACTTTGAGGTGCGTGTGTCCATCTCGCTCTTGGATTTTTTGAACTTACACCATATTTATCAATCACAGAATATCCTCTCTCTCTCAAATCTCATTGGCCGTCACTGAACTAGAGGATCTACTCATGCATGGGAAGCCCCCTGTGGCTTCAACCTCCAAAAAGGACCAGGAATATGACCGAACCTCTTATTTTACGTCCTCCCAGAACACCAAAGCGGCGTTCCAAAAGCTATACTTATTTGCATTTACCCTCGCCAAACCAGAGTACGAGCAGTTGATTTCTAAAAATGCCCCTTCTTAGAATCTTTCCTGATCACTTGCATATAACATAGGCAGTCGAAAAACATCGACATGGAGGTAATTGCTTTTTCAAAAGCCTTGCTCCTCGCCATTTCAACTTTATGTTGACGCTTGGTTCGTTCAACAGACTGCTGTAGCATTTTGGACCGTTCTTCTGTCGCCCAAATACCCCCTCATCTTAGAGGTGATCAAATTCATCAATGTTGGTTGCTCCCTTTCTTGTTTCACAGCATACCTGATCATGATGCTTTTGATACAGGAAACGGGTACCTACAAAGCTGCCAATAAAGATTTATGGAGCATGGTACATTTTCTGTTGTTCATGTCTTTTTTCTTTGCTGACCATAAATTCATTTCAAGATGTTAGAATTTTGCGAAGCCGTTTCACCCTCTCTAGAAGATTATGAAACGGACGGGGTCAGTTATCGCTGTTTTTGCCATTTCATATCATTGACATCTTCATTAGGCGTGGCCGACTCTTCTGGATGATTTCGCAGCATGGAAGAAAGGCCGCCTCGCCAATGGTCACTCAGAAACAAAAGAATGTTGATCAGTGAACCATGATTTTCTCGTATTGACCAGTCGCCTACTTTTTATTCATGTTCCTAATCATCTCTCGCTCTCCATCGCTGTCTATAGAACTTTTGTATCAATATTCATGGATTTTTTACTCACAGCCCACTATACCCATCGTTTGCACAATGTGAATCTTACGTTTGTCACTCTGAAGAGAAGCAATTTAAGGGTATGAATAGGTATATATTAATAGCAGATTTGTCCCAAGATGTCAAAAGAACAAGCAAAGTAGATGACGGTATTGTGATATCGTGTAAAAAGCAGAAGAGTTGTAAAAATACCTCGGAATCTACTGGCGAATTGCCTTTATCACCGTGAAAATGCCAGCGATTCTTGTGCGCCATCCATCTCCGTATAAGAAGCGCACGAGGCCAGCCGAGAATTCCCTGGTTCAAGAGTCGTAAGTCGCAGAAAAGAAAGGACAAGTCAAAAAAACAAGACGACAAACCAGCTTGAGCGCAGTGAATGCAAAGGGTAATCAAGGACTTTCGGAATGCTCGTTTGAATAACCGATGGCCACCTATCGACAATGATTGCCTTAGGATTGGTTAACGAGCGTAATCCTTCAGGGCCACCTTGAAGCATAGGATGAGTTTAGCAGCAGGCATCGATCAGACAACAAAATGAAACCATTACCGAAACGACCATAACCGCTGGCTTTTGTTCCGCCAAATGGCAAATCTTGGCTGTAATGGACAAAATCTTGAGAACATTCCTCATTTAACGCAAGAAAATACCGACTTGATCTACCCAAAACATGTGAGTTAAAGTTGCCGAGAAGGAATTGTGTTCAGTTCGAACTCACATAGAAGACACCAAAATCGTTGATGGATACCATGCCGCATTCCAGTTGCTTTGCAACTTTGAGGCAGTCTTCTTGGTCGGGACCGAACACGCTAGCACCAAGACCATAACGAGTACCATTGGCAATTTCGATGGCCTCTTCGACTGTTTCGTATGGCATCAGAAGAGCAATGGGAGCAAACACTGAAAAAAAAAAAAAGGAAATTTCGTGATAAGTAAAGCATGTTGGAGAAGAATTAGGATAAAGACGAACATTCTTGATTGGCGATATCCATCGAGGAGTCAACGGGACCAATGACGGTAGGTTGAAAGTAATATCCGTTCTGATGATCCTTGTTATCGAATTGCGCGCCTCCAATGACATAGGCATTCGCTTCTTCGGCGTCCTTGATAAGTTTTTCCAAACCTCGGAATCGATCTCCGTTAATCATAGCGCCGCCGTCGGAGGTGACGATGAATCCTCCCTGGGATGTCGTCATCACTGAGCCGAGACGCATCTTCTCGACACGTTCACTGAAGATGGCGAACAATTCATCGTACTGGTCGACATGGACGATAAGTCTTTCAATGCCAATACAATTTTGACCCATATTTTGACTATCTCGAGGTCAGTAATGTGCCTAAATATGCACGTAAAAGGAAGACGCACTATACACCACGCATCCAAAGGCTTGCCCATTTGTTGAGGTCAGTTCCAGGTAAGATAACAGCAGGATCCTTGCCTCCAAGTTCGAGAGTAACAGGGGTTAGATGTTCCGTGGCAGCCTTGGCGACCTGCGACCAAGTTGACGCTTTAAAGCATGTTGAAAAAAGATTGAAAAAACAGCAATTACCTTTTTACCAACGGTTTCCGAGCCAATGAAAGTTATATGCTTGATATTGGGCGACTGAGTGAGTGCGTTGGCTTGTTCGGGATAACAGCAGACGACTTGAATTAGATCCCCATTGTGTCCACAGGTTTCAAGACATTTTGTGATAGCCCCAACGAACCATGTTGTCGACCAAATTACATGCTCGGAACATTTAAGAACGACGCCGTTTCCAGAGAAGATACCAGCCAGGATCGGAGACCATGCATTGTGTAATGCTGGATGTGGTATTTAAAGAAGATTCGAGCAAAGGAAGAACAAAAACACGTACGGTAATTCCACGAGACGATAGCTGCAACTACCCCTAAAGGTTCAAAGACGACTTGCGACTTTTTATAGAACATCATTGTATTCGAAGCTCTGGATTCTGGTCGTAAAACTCTTTCTCCGTGGTTCATAATCCATTCCATTTTTGAGCATGTCGTCAGTATTTCACCGAGGGCGGCGTCAATCACTATTCGAAGGGCCGTTCAATGAGCCAGACGTAGGAAAAACAAAAGCACAATCACTCACAGGTTTTCCCAGTATCACGACAGGCCACACGAGCACAAGTGTCCTGGTTCTCGACAAGCCACTTTTGTAGACTGCGAATGACGCGTCGGCGCTGTTGGAAAGTCGTGTTCTTCCACTTCTTCTGCGCTCTGCCAGCCCGTTCGATCTTTCCAGCGATTTCAGCCTCGTTGTCCGCGAGAAAAGTGCCAATGTGAAGTCCGTTGGAAGGGTCAAAGGATGTGATGTATCTGCGGTCGGGGACGTGCATCGCTGGAAGAATAGCATCGTCATCCAAATGGCTTTCCAGAGTTGGGTCTTGAATTCTCAAAGAATCCCATGTTGGGTCAGCGGCCTAGCGGATTTCAGTATCTCAAAAGACGGGCGAGATAGTAGAGCCTCACCTCTGGAAATTTATATTCGAAAGGGACCGCGCTGTTGTGTGTTTGTTGATAGCGTTCATAGACAAGATAGATGCCAAAGGCAAAGAATAGAGTGATTGGATAAATGGCGTCAATGTTTCGTTTCGATTCGGAATCCAAACCCAACTTCATAGTCAGGTAAGGATGGTTCATAAGAGAAATTAGGGCATCCATCATGACAAGAGGTGCTCGTCAACGAGCAACGAGCGAGGGGAGAGGGAGGAATCTGCGTTCAACCGTCGAGATTTCCAAACAGAACAAAGTTCAAGTTGAACACGCGACTAAATTCAACTGGCGTTAACATCTCATCACGTGACACTAACGGATTCAGACCTTGACCGGCAGTGACGATGGACGAAAGTTTGAAAACGAAAACCCTAGTGGTGTAGTATTTCCAATAGCATATGTAGTTTGGATTGTGAGGCCCAATAATGGGAAGTAAATATAATGTTTAATTGACTATGGGTATAAAGAGAGGGAAGAAAATCAAAAAATGCGAAGGGTACACGAATGAAATTGGGATTAACAAGCTGTACTGATGAGGATGATGCAGAGTGCTATATCGGTGTGTGCAATGTTTTGGGGGGAATTAAAAGAAATACTGGTCGTCAGACCAAGCAGCAAGCAAAGTTAATACGAGGTACACAGTACTATTTTATGAAGGAGAGACAAGGTCACCGTTGAGATTGGTCGTTGAGTCGGACTTTTTCAGGAGACCACCGATCTGGTTTCTAAGATTGGCAATGCTGCTCTTTGACCTTTTGTGCTTCTTCTCTCCTTTCTTCTTCCCAACTTCGGGAGACGATACTGACTCCACGGAAGCCACATCGTTGTCAATTGGCGGGGGATGAGGTGAGTCCTCTTCTACAGGAGATTCCATCGCGATCCCTGCCTGTCCTCCTCCACCAACTAACCTAATAGTGGTCTCTGGTTCTCGCTCCTTTTCAGGATCAGTAGAGTTCAAGTTTAGCTCTGAGGAGGGTGTTGATGAGTGTCCAGGAAGCATTTGGGTCGACAAAGGTTCCAATGGTCTGCTGTCAATTTCGGGACTCGGGTCGTTCAGAAGATCAGGGATGATGGGTGTAGGAGTTGTCGATTTCGGGCCTGGGGATGGGAGACGTGGGGGAGTAGTTGATATAGGGAGTGCAGAACCACTGGCTTCTGACGTTTCGCGACGAATGGGAGACTTTGATTTCCCAGTTTTCCTTGTCGATGTCACCAGGCCTACATCTTCGGAATAACCGCCAACATCATTGACACGACCTGACTCTAAATCTTCAAGAGAGGAATGGCCTGAAACAGGCGGTGATGGCAAAGGGGCGATATCTGAGGCTGTGGGTAAAGTCACGGGCAAAGGGGCAGGAGGTTTTGTCACTGATATGGTTGGTGGTGCTTGGTTTGATGGTCCTGCTCGAGCAGAGATGCCTTCGGCTATTGGTCTGGGAATTGGCTCGGAAGAACTGCTTAGGACTGGTATTGCGACCTCCAGTGGCCCTGGACCTTGCATGCTGAGCTCGACGATGTCTATTTCCTGCCTCTCTTCCTGTTTCGTCCATCATCAGAGTGAGAATTTCACAATTACAAAGGATGTACTGACTTTTCGAGGCTCTTCCATGATTGGCGCTAGAATGTCGTCAGGTATTATGCCAGCTTCGTGCCATTTGCGTAAACTCCGGTCAGCCCATGCTTCCAAAACATTCCAACCTCGGTATTCGCCAATGTAACGCAAACCACCACCAGACCCGGTATCTCCGCCTCCATCTCCTTGACCCCGACCGTTTCCATCATAAAAATAGCTCTCATAACCAACTTCGTCCTCACTACCTTCGCTGGTGTCAGTAGTACCAATCTCAAAACCTTCTCCGCTCTCGAGCTCATCGGCAAAGCCTGCCAGCCATTTTGCCCATCCAGTTGGACCATCACCATTCCATAAGACGACTTTTGTATCAAAGTCTCTTCCAAAGACGATGACTTGGCCAACTGTGCCCTGTTCTCCGGGGTTGAGGTCGATACCAAGATAATTGCCTGCTTTATCGGCAATGAGTGGTACCCAGCCGCGTTGTGAGTATTCTTTTTGAATCCAACCAGGGGGTATTGATCGCATGGATTGGCGGAGAGATTCGTTTGCGCCTGTCGTTGGATCATTGTCGACTTCTCTCCAAAACCTCCACTCCTCCAATACGCTCTCCAATGGCAGCAGAGTTAGACCGAAGAAGAGACCTTCTGAGCATCCAGCTGCGGACTCGGGTTCTTGGCCGTCGACACAAATATAAGATTCGCGGACTACTGAAGGAAGCGCAAAACCGAACTGCATCTCGAGTTGGGCAAGTTCTTGAGGAAGAATCCCGTAATTAAGGGTGTCGCCAAGCTCTGGATATTCCCGATTAAGCCAGGAGCGGATACGTGCCCATGTCTTTGAAAGTGGTGGATAGACCATG